>BGPR01032125.1:0-17662 GCA_013235015.1 Araneus ventricosus | reverse complement strand
TAAGAT
Source organism: Araneus ventricosus (assembly GCA_013235015.1). Lineage (NCBI taxonomy): Eukaryota > Metazoa > Arthropoda > Arachnida > Araneae > Araneidae > Araneus > Araneus ventricosus. The sequence goes on along the minus strand of BGPR01032125.1, from coordinate 17,656 downwards.
TTGTTTGGTAGTTAATTTTCCATACGCATTATGACCTTTGCTTCAGTGCAAAGCGGGTAATTGGTTAAATGACGTAAAGAATTAAAATTTACGTTATTTTTGAGTCAATAAATGTACAGCTGAAAAGAAAAGCCATGTAAACACTATTCTTGACACATTAAAATTTTAAAGAAAAAGAGTTTCACTCTTCTGTGACTAAAACTGACTTATTTCTGTATTCCTGCTTTTCCCGTGATATTAGAATCACCCTATATAAATAAATTTAAATACGTGTTCGTTTGATATTATGGATGGATAAGTCAATTCTTTCTTATTGAGAGATAAGTCAGTCTTTCTTGGGCCATGACGGATCGAGTTTATCTTACATCAATTTCAAGTTTTAAAAAATCACTTCTGAACTGACTACTGATGCTGGCAGTATTGAAAATAAATACGCTCAATTCATAAATGCGACTAGAACACTGTTCCCTAATTTAAGTTAATTATTGCAATCTGACGAAAGATCGACGGTTTCGTCAGATAGACTTGAGTCTCACTGTTGTGACCCCCCCTAGGCTCTTGTGCCCCCTCTTGTGGTAAAACTAACCATGTCTGGAAATGCATACCAAACCAAAGACAATTTTACGTTTCTTCTGTTAGGGGTGACGTATCTCGAAACAAAGTCAACAACTGCATTCTTGAATAATGGGCCTGCAGTATTTGCATTGTAAAATACTGCACCTCTGACTTTTAAAATTTATGGTATTAGTAAATTTTACTTCTAGTCATAAATATTTTCAATAAACATCTTTGAAATTGATTTAATTCCAAACCTGGCAATTTAATATGTATGTATATTAATTCTTTATTCAAGAAAATCATTGTTCTAACATTCTTGAATGAATTATTGAAATGTTTAAGAAGAATTAAGTTTAATCTATTCCCTTTTTTCAACCAGATGACAGTGCCCTCTTGAAAGTGGCTTGGTCTAAACTTTTTATCTATAGGAAGCAAAAATGCTAAACCAATAGAAATTTTATATTTGAGTACGGACTGGTATATACAGGGTGCCCACTTAAATAAGGGCCGCACCCCAATAACTTCAGAAAAATGGCACCTATCATCATGAAAGTAGTATCTAGGTATAGTAAAACGTCTATGCGCTGTGCGATGAGGACACTTACAGCGCCACCTAGTGGCAAACTCCAGAATTTGTGTTCCTACGGTACAAAATAGGAGGAAAATGTCAATTACAAATTTGTAGAGCATTGTCGATTTAGTACTAAAAAACACCTTGTGCATATTAATACTAAAAACGGAACGCTTAAAATGCACATATTATTGTTCGCGATTTCCAAAACTGTGACAACGAAAACAGGTTAAAAAGAGAAAAAATATTTAGTTGTCACAAGATACCTTTATTTCGGTGTTCAAAGTGCTCTCCATCATATACTATACAGATCGGACCCCTTGTTTGAATTTCACTTTGCACACGTTTTAGCATGTAGCTGGTTCGCTATCACAAGCAACAGTAATACGTCATCGAAAGTCTTGCAATGTTGGCGGAAAAGTCGCATACACCTGTTATTTGAGTTATTCTCAAGGAAAAAAGCATAATGGGGTAATTTTTCACCGAAAAATAACCTTTTCTTTTTTTGCACATGTCCTGTGACGTCACAGTTTGTCTTTTTTGTACTAAATTAATAACGCTCTACAGCTTTGCAATTGACACTTTCTCCTTATTTTGCACCGTTTTCGAGATAAGAACTCTAATTCCGGAGTTTGTCATTAGGTGCCTCTGCAAGTGCTCTTATAACATAGCGCATAGACGTTTTATTATACCTAGACACTACTTTCATGACTACAGTCACTAAAGGGGGTGGCCCTTATTTAAATGGGCACCTTGTATGCTGTAGGACTTATCTATTAGAAATAGATTTCCTTCGAGGCACAAGTTTGTTCGATATCTAATTACCCTGTAGAACATATAACTTTCTTCTCCAGTTATACCAAGATTGTGTGTGATAACACTGAGTAATGATGGAAAACAAAAATGTGTAAACCCGCAGACGGTCGGAATGTACACAGATCATATTTACCAATGACGAAAAATGCAAGATTCAGTTTAGATTAGTTATATATATTACATCGCGTTTTGAAGAACCACTAGGGATATTTTGGGGCTGACCTTGTAATTTCGATCCGTGTTCAGATGACGAGGACAGGACCTGACCAGACACCCCTCTCTCCGAATTTCCGTGTCGTAGCAGCGGCAGGACATTTGCTCCGCTGTATGATTCAGCCTGCACCCACTTCCTTACTGTGGTTTCAGTGAAATAAGCTTTCGAACCTGGAAACCGCCGGCTACAAAAACAAACACTCGTGTGTGATTAGAAAAAATATTAAATTTCATTTAACCTTTTAGCGTTCATTAGTTTCGCAGAGAAACCACACATTAAGCATTTTTTTACTGCACATGGGCGAAATGTAATTCTTCTTTCCTAACTTAAGAGCCAGATATATAGGCCAACTTATATAAAAATTCCAGTTCAATACAGTTAATATTCACAAATATATAGGCATTGCAAGAGATAAATTACTTTTTATATCTAAGAGAAACAAACTGATGAGGGTTCTTGCACATATTGATATTTTTTAAAATTGAATTTTTGAAAGTAATACTGAATTTTCTGAAAGTTGAATATCCTGAAAACTCAAGTATACTTATAAATTAGAAACATAATTTAAATGGCATTTCGATGATAACTTATTCGGAGTAAAAATTAGCCAGTTACCGTTCATTGGTTTCACTGTGAAACCATACATTTCTCGAAAATAAAAAATTCTAAATTTTTTCCCATTACATATTTATGATCAGCTACATGTCTATTACTCATTTTTTAAATAAATTTAATAATTTTCAAAACGAAACATGTAGTGAACTTGAAAGGGTTAACCATAATCTAAAGGTTAAATTATATAGTTTTCATATTGTTAATTGCATAGCATTTTCAACTGATTCATAGGTCAGTATAGGGTGTTTCATAAAAACATGGGCAAACATTGGTCAGGCATACGGTAACATTCATTTTTCGACATAGAGCATGGAGTCGGAAATGCAAAGGGGATTCGCCACAGGGGTGATCTTTGTCATAGAATTAAGTAAAATAAAAGGATACACCAGATAAATTGTGCAACACAGAGTGAATGGAATACAAAGTTTCAATGGCACAGCAACCGAGTTTCATGAATAACAACATCCGAAGCGATACTGAGCAATCACTTGAAGTAATCCAAATGTTTGTCGTTGATACTGCGTCCTGCTTGCCATTATCGGATCTGTCATGCCGCAAAGGACTTGTAATATTGTTACTCAGGCAACTGGGTTGTTGCGATATTGTAAACTTGTATTCCATTCGGTCTGTGTTGTAATTTCATCTGGTATATAACCACTTGAAGTAATCCAAATGTTTGTCGTTGATACTGCGTCCTGCTTGCCATTATCGGATCTGTCATGCCACAAAGGACTTGTAATATTGCTACTCAAGCAACTGGGTTGTTGCGATATTGTAAACTTGTATTCCATTCGGTCTGGTAATTTCATCTGGTATATAACCACTTGAGCAACCACTTGAAGTAATCCAAATGTTTGTCGTTGATACTGAGTCCTCCTTGCCATTATCGGATCTGTCATGCCACAAAGGACTTGTAATATTGCTACTCAAGCAACTGGGTTGTTGCGATATTGTAAACTTGTATTCCATTCGGTCTGTGTTGTAATTTCATCCGGTATATTCTTTTCTTTTACTCAATTCTCTGACAAAGAGCCTCCTGCAGCAAATCCGCTTTGCATTGTCGACCCCATGTTCTATTGCAGAAATGACATTTTTCAGTATGCCTGACATACCCTCTCATTTTGGCCATGTTTTCTGAAACACCCTGTATAGCATATGCTTGCTTTTACAACAAAATGACAGACGGCAGAATCAAACACACAGCAAAACATAGGAAATTTTAAGGTAGCAGCTGGAACCACTAACGACGTATGGTATTTTGTGACAACATACAACCGTCACGTATCACACTGAGCAATTTGAAAAAAGCTGTAGCTAACCTGCAGAAGTGTTTTGCATCAATAAAATGTTTTGAAAAATTTTACTTAAGGTATTTTGATATAACAATAACGATATGCTGAAAATTATGGTTTACGTCGCACGTCATACGTGTCAGTACAGTCGGGGTTGGTTGGTTTGGGATTTATTGGCGCAAGAGCCAAATTTGACCATGCTGCGCCAAACGTACGGTGAAAGTACAGCATATGGTCAGTACAGTCGGGGCGTCACATGTCAGGCGACGAAGGGAAATATTGCATCGTTGAAAGTAAATTCATCTGCTTGTATTCTGCAATTTTGACGAGGCCGAGGTGGCCTAGTGGTAAGGCCTCAACCTCGGGACCGGAGAGTTCCACGCTCGAAACCCGATTCCACTGAAGATCCGCCGTGTATGGGGCCTGTTGCACGCTAAATCATACGTCGTGGCCAAACGTCCTCCCGTTGGTGCAGTGTGGAAGCTTGGAGAGGAGAGGTTGGGTGCCAACTCAGATATCGTCCTCGTCATCTGACCGCTGTTCAAAATTACAAGGTGCATCCCAAAATAGCCCTCATGTTGCTTCGAAATGTGATGTTAATATAACTAAACTAAACTAATTTCAGTTGCAAGGGTTTTAGAAAATAAATTGTCGAAATCCGCTCTTAGAAGCACACTGAAAAGAAGGAAAATTAAAAATAACTAATAAGATAACGATGGAAATGTAAGAAAATTTCTTTCTATTATTGTAATTTGGCTACAGAACCAAAATATATCCATTTATAGGCCAAAAATTATTCGTTTTTATTTTAAACCTTATGTTTTTTAGTGACGTGCATACTGCCAAACATATTATTTTTTTAAATTATCGACTTAAAAGTTCGTTTTCATATGCAATTTGCATAGCTTAGATAAATAGCTTAGGTGCCAGCTCAGGTGTCATCCTCCTCACCTGACCACGGTTCAAAATTACGAGGTCCGTCCCTAAATAGCCCTCGTGTTGCTTTTAAACGGGAAGTTAATCTAACCTAACCTTATAATCCGCGATTTTGAGAATGTAAGCAATAAATTAATCAGTAATAAATTATTTCAGTGTGGTTTTTACGCACTGATTGTCAAGAAAAATTGTAAAGCTGTTTTCATAGTAGGCTGTAAAACCATTTCAAAATACATTTGTTACATACCATTAATAATTCTTTACATTATCTTAAATACCTCAAAACATATAGATTTGAAAAATATATAATCAGAAAGTAATTTGTTTTCATTTAAAACTTCTGTTCATTACAGGGAAAAGTGGAGATCAGTAAACGGGATATCAAATGCTTGACCACCAGTAGGTCAAGCAAAACATTCTTACTGACAGAAATGTTTTGCATTTTCGAATTCAGGATAGAACATATATTAATTTTCAGCAATAAAAAATGCATATTTTTATGTCGGAAATTCGAAAAAAAAAACGACCAACATGGGGTTAATTAAACCCAATCAATTCATTCTCTGTTATAGCCAAACTAGAAACTCGATAAAATAAATTCGTATAAAATTAAATATGAATCCAGCCTTTATAACACCGAGTTATTTCTCTATCTATAGAATCATCTATAAGAACTCGATAATATGTATTTCTATCCCATCTTTGAACGGCACCTAAATAATAAAGAGAGAATGTGAGAAGAATTCTATTCTTGATCATAACGTGCCTATTCCTTAACCTTACCTTACTTAGAAAGTAATTTATCGAGTTATTGTTCGGAACGCCCCCCTTTTCCGTTCGACTCGAGGCGTCGGTAAAAGAAAACAATCCAATCGATCCAGACAATCACATCTCGTTCCCCTGGTGCTATTGCTTGTAAGAGGTAATATGAAACTTCCGGAGCTAAAATTTACTCAGCCTATTCACTATGTTTTCAGCCGAAATTCTTGACTTCGTTCTTAGTGAATTCAGAATTAAAAAAGCATTGTCAGCAGTGACATATCGCCAGTTCAGAAACTATTGTAGCGTTGTAAAACGATAATGATAGGAATTGCAATATACAATAAAGTCTATGTGACATTTTATTGGTTCAAATTTCTTATTTTCAAAGCATCAACTTCATTTTCTCCATTTCAACGCAACTGAATAATATCATTTATTCAAAATCGATATTAGATTAAGCATCTTAGATTAAATTAGCGTTATGAAAAGATATTAGATAGGAATTGGAATATAGAATAAAGGCTATCTGACATTTTATTGGCCCAAATTTCTTATTTTCAAAGCATCATCTTAATTTTTCTCCATTGTGACTCAACTGAATAATATCATTTGTTCTTTCTTGATATTAGATTAAACATCTCAGAATAAATAAGCGTTATCTAACTATATTAGATAGGAATTGGAATATAGAATAAAGGCTATGTGACATTTTATTGGCCCAAATTTCTTATTTTCAAAGCATCATCTTAATTTTTCTCCATTGTGACTCAACTGAATGATATCATTTATTCATTCTAGATATTAGATTAAACTTCTTAGATTAAATTAGCGTTATCAAACGATATTAAATAGGAATTGGAATATACAATAAAGAATATGTGACATTTTATTGGCCCAAATTTCTTATTTTCAAAGCATCTCTTAGTTTTTTTCCATTGCGACTCAACTGAATAATATCATTTATTCATTCTAGATATTAGATTAAACATCTTATATTAAATAGGATACCCTCTCTAAAAGTGGACCAATAATTTCGAAACCGTTAGAGATAGGTAAATACTTCCAAATGGAAAAATGTTTTAAATGATGTTAAGAATTATATTTAATACTTTTTGAGTACATAAATATACTTCTATAAAAATTACTGGGCCAAATTTTTATGCAGTCCTCCGGTCCTATTTGTCACATTTAGTAAAATATTCTTTACACACTAAAATTTTAAACGCAAAAAGTTTCACTCTTCTTCGACTAAAACTTGAGAAGTTTTAGTCGAAGAAGAAGTTTAGAAAGAACGAAGAAACGAGTTGAGAAGCTTTAAATATAACTGTTGTAGACGATTTCAATGACCGCCACGTTTTACACGCCGGTTTAAAGTAATGAAATTCAAAGTTCCATAACTTGAGCAACTTTAGTCGTAGAAGAGTGCAACGTTTATTTGTGTAAAATGTTAGTGTGTCAAGGATATTTTACTAAATGTGACAAATAGGGCCATGGCGTCGCTATGTAAACATTGGCTAAACTTTTTAAGATGCAACGAAAATCAGATATTTGTCTATTTGTTTTAATGCGACGTCTATTGTTCACTGAACTATGAGTTATATTTATAAGGAAAAAAAGACGAAAAAGTTGGTATAGTTTCAGCATCCATTACCAGAGCCAGACAAATCGCCTCCTTTTTCGGAGGTCACCCTAGTCGACTCAGTCTAAAGAACAAATTTCATTTTGAAAACATAACTTTATTTCCACAATTAAACACCTCCGTGTGGCCAAGTAATAGACACAAGAACAAGACAAGCCTGTAGCTCTGTGTGGCCAAATCATCTCAATCACACAACAAAACAAGCCTGCAGCTCCGTGTGGCCAAATCATCTCAATCACACAAGACAAGCCTGCAGCTCCGTGTGGCCAAATCATCTCAATCACACAACAAGACAAGTCTTCAGCTCAGTGCATCTAGATCATCTCACATCGGCATAAAACTGTACCCATTTTATATCAATACAAAATGAACATGAAGGCTGTTGCCAGTTAGAAACAAACATGAAAACACGAAATAAAATATGCACTTAAAACCATTAAAAGAAATAAAAGAAATTACACAAATATCTAAAATGGAATCAAACATGATTCAAACACAACCCTCATTTGAAACTTTAAAAAAAAAGCAAGCCTTCGTGTCTCCGGAGGATTACGCCAAACTCGCTATCAACTATAGAGCAATAACAACTAGATACTACTTCTACTTTTAATAAGATCATTTCTTCTCATCATTTCTTGTGTGTGTGTGTACCTTTGAAATTTGGCAGGATAGTTGAAACTTCCCAAAAGGGACGTTGAACTATTCGTATCCCCAAGTTACCATTAACTTTATTCAATTCAAAAGTTTATCAGTTCATCACAGGACATCGGCCCTTTGCGGTTAATCTCCATATGTTCAGCTTATGTTCACAAGATTGTTGCGTCTTCAGAGACAAAGGAGATCCAGACTACTAAGCAGCAGTCTGTGGTGTGACAAAAGTCTTTCATCGCACCGAGCCCAGTGCTGAAACTCCTTCGACATGGTGCGAAAATATTCTTCAACAGAAAAGATTCTTGGAACGAATTATCATCATTATGAAGACTTTTCATGAACGAAGACACGATACCATTATTGATTAACACTCTCGCTACCATGGTTAACACCTGACATTCGAGACAAACTCGCTACCAACTATAGAGCAATTATAGCTAAGTACGTGTACTTTTAAAAGGATCATTTCTTCCCATCATTTCTTGTGTGTGTACCTTCGAAATTTGGCAGTATAGTTTAAACTTCCGGAAAAGGGACGTTGAACTATTCGCATCTCCAAGTTACCATTAACTTTATTCCATTCAAAAATTTATCAGTTCATCACAGGACATCGGCCCTTTGCGGCTAATCTCCATATGTTCGGCTTATGTTCACACGATCGTTGCGTCTGCCGAGACAAAGGAGATCCAGACTACTAAGCAGCAGTCTGTGGTGTGACAAAAGCCTTTCATCGCACCGAGCCCAGTGCTGAAACTCCTTCGACATTGTGTGAAAATATTCTTCAAAAGAAAAGATTCTTGGCGAGAATTATGATCATTATGAAGACTCTTCATGAACGAAGACGCGATCGCTAACACTTTCGCTGCCATGATTAACACATGAGATTCGAAACATCCATCAAATTAGATTACCCCTTCTCAGCTGTCTCTTAATTTCTATCTGTTAATGGCTAGGAGACTTTAGGTATGAATCGTATTTGATTCATACGAAGACTTTACTCGCGTCCATTAGCCATTAAGGCATTCATTGCAGAGTTTTGCAGTATAATTTTTGTGTTATCTTTTTTTCGTTTATCCCCATCCCTCTGCCATTCTTCCCTACTCCGAGAAATGTTGTATAACGTTAAACTTCATCATGTTAATTCCCACTAGCTGGATTAAAAATAGTGATAATAATAATTACATGTGCATCATTGTGTGAATAAAATCTGAAAAAAATTGGTTTTAAAAATTCATTCCAATTTCGTAAAATTTATCTACAAATAAATAGTTATGCAGCAAATAAGCTCACATTTAAAAAAATTCATAAAATATAAAATAAAATCATAATAAGTTTCATTTTGCCAATTACTGAAAAATAATTACCTTCATTACAAAAAAATAAATCCAATTTAAACTGCTCATTCTAATTACAAAAGATAAATGTGCTTAATACCCAGCAACCATTCATTTAAAATGAAGCTGTTTTCTCAAAATTGCGTTGTAGATATAAGAAAGTATAAAAAAAATATTAACCGCTTCACTTACAATTTTTTTGAAAAAAATCATCATATTTTTTATTCCGTCTCTACTAATAATATAAGAGAATGTGTGTGTGTTGGTCCTCTACAGAACAGACTGCTAGACCTAAAACTACGAAATTTGGCACGAACATTCTTTGCAGGATAGGAATGTGCACCTCGGAGACGTTTTTTAATTTTTAATTAGAATTTCAATTAATTAAAAATTAAGCAAACTTTTAGCGTTTTTCTTTAATAACTTCCGAAAATATTACAGGAACAAAACCATTTTTACGCCATCTGCAAGTGCAAAAAAATACCTTTTCAATGATATCAACTAAATTGCAGTACAATTTTTGTCTAATTTTAATAACCTTTTAAAAATATTTTTTGAATAAATTACAACAATACTTTTCATTGTTGCAACGCATTTCAAACAGTTTTCATTGTTTAAACAAATATTTAATTGCGTGTTTTTCTACAATTGTAGAAAGCTAAGAAAATATCTTACTGGATTTTACTTTCTTCTTTCATTTGATGAATTTTTCTATGAAATCTGTGAGGGAAGTCCTCAAGATAGTTAGTATATAATGAAATAATCCAGTAAACTGAAAGATTATCGTTGCTATGTTTTAATTCTTTTTATCAGCGTGTTTTAAGCCAACTAGCATGCTTCTGGACTTAAAATGTGCCGTGCAAATGTAATATTGAAATCAATTGCGTATTTTAAGTTAATGTAAGCAAGTAACAGAAAAAAGAGTGCAAGGCTACGAAATGAATACGGGTTAATAATTAATTGCAAAATATACGAACCCGAGTTAACTCGTGATAGTCAGCGAAGCGGTTAAAGACTTCTGAATATTTTTTCATGTTGTTTAAACTTAATAGTTAAGATAAAGTTGTATTATAAAATAATAATGAATAATAAGCTATTTTATTCCACAAAATCAACGATAACTTAAGAACAAAACAATTACACAGCATCTACATACACTAATTTTACGTATGCCAAAATTGGGTATAAATGAAAAGGAATTTTTTTCTTCAAAATATTTTTCCGAAATAGTTCAGATGATTTTCGCTAGATATAAAATAATTTAGAGCGTCTTGTTTACCTAAAAGACAGTTAATTCACTTTATTCAAAAATGAAGAACCTTAATTTATTCATAGATAAAAACAGCAAGTTTAATCTGGCATCAAAACATAAAGAAAATTCTCATTACTTCAGAATCTGAGAATCTATTGCTTGCTTTCACAATAAAAAGTTATATGATTTCATGGAAATGTATATGGTTAAAATTGTTCTTTACGTAGAAATTTTGGAACATTGTATTTCTCTGAAAACTTAATTAAATATTCTTTGACAACAAAAAAGAAGTATTTTGCAATATCCAGACTCCACTTTCGACATATAAATAAGAAAAACTTCAATTCGAAAATTTTTATTTTCTTCAAATGCGACTTATAGATACATTTTAAATTATCGTTTCAAGCTTTGAAATGAATTTAATTTCGAATTTATGTTCCTAATACTTCACTTTGGTCCCATGAAAAGATTTCGCAGAAATATATTGAAGTTTTTAATGGAAGCCCTCACTGACAATAGAAATAAAAGCAAACGTTATTTTCATTCATAAGCTTTGTCTCTGTTTTCCAGGTAACACTTGAGTCGTAATTAAATTATCTTTAGTGAGAACTAATTATAACAAGAAATGCTTTGAACATCAATGAGAATTTCCTACCAAAATAAGAAATAAGAATACAAAAAAATAAATTATTTTCTTATCTCTTTCTATTCTTTCTTCTGCGATAAAAAGTTTTTGGTAATTAAATATGCGTTTTGAAACGTATTTAAAATTTTCGCAACGGAATAGGAAGCATAGATTATATACTGAGTTCAACGTTTGTTGAAATGTTCAGAAATCGTGTGAAATCGTTTACTACAATTCTAATTCCTCTTATCTAATTCCTGTACTGACAGTCTTCTTACCGTCTCGTTCATGAAGTAAGTATACAAAGACACAATATCGTATTCGTCCAAATAGGACCTCGATATTTTGAAGAATTTTCAAGTTTTACACGCTTTCCAAACTTGCAATGTACATTTTCAAATCATTTCATTTGCTCGAAATGCACAGTTTCAAATTATGTCTGTCTGTGAACACGATACTCAAAATTGCAACAAGTTCGAGGTCTAAATTTTATTATGTGATTTTTACATCACAATTATGGATTCCCATTTTCCCACTTAAGGAGGCACCTCAGATATGGGGATGAGAACCTGCCGTATAAGGAAGCAGAATCTCGCTTCCCGGTGTCATATAGTAATGGTGGGGGTGAATTATCCCTCGCCACTGACGGGTCGTCGCATGAGCCGCTAGTAATAAGGACCATTATGCGAGGACCACAGTGCCCGATTAATTATCGCGTCGGGCGGGGCATTCAAGTTTTTCGCGTACTTAGGCTGGACGGAGTAATTTATTCGTTTATGGTTATGGATTACCATCGTATTTTGTACCAAATCTGTTGCATGTTTAACTGCGTGTTAGTATATCTGTTCATGTGTTTGTGAACCCGATAAAGGAAACATGCGTCAAACTAGATGGATAAGTGAAGTGATTCCAGTGAACTTACCCTCAAGGTCTTGTATTGCGCTCATATTCGTTCCAATCTGGAATACTGCAGTATTATCTGGAATCCCAATTACCGAAACAAAATTGAAATTAGTGAGCGAATACAGAACAACTTCTTGAGATATTTACTTTACAAAAAAAATGGATTTTACTTGCATGATATATCTTCTTCACTCCTACGTAATATTTTTAATATGCCTAGTTTATCCTCCAGACAAGATGTTTCTTACGTTCTTTTCTTTTACAAAGTTATTAATGGTTCAATTGATTGTAATGATATAATGAGCTCAATAGATTTCGCTGTGCCCGCCAGATTTTTAAGAAACCAGAGTTCCTTTCCAAATTTAGATTCGAAATTTAATTATATTAACAGGTTCTCGTTATATAGGTTTTATAAAATTTTTAACACGCTCTCTGACGAACTTGACATTTTTAATGTCTCTAGGTGCATTTAAGTCGAAATGTTTGCATCTTTCAAATACATGATATGTTTTATTTTGCCTTTCTACAACATTTTAGATTTTTATGCTATTTGATTTTCCGTGTTCTTATGTATTCGACCAGTTTTTTGGCGCCGAGTTTGAATTATTTTTATCTTAAGTCTTGCATTTTTTTTTTTTAATCTCAAGTGTGTATTTACGTTTTTAAACTCCTGGTGTGTTTTTATTAGATTCGGTGTTTGCGTCTTTTGACTTTTTGACCCTTGCATTTTGGAAATGAACTTTAAATTTAAAAAAAAATACGGCTTTTGATGTCATAGTGTGTCTTAAAGTTTTGTGATTACGTGTTTTCGTTTTTAATTACATATACGTTTGCATAAGTTTTATGATTTTATGTATTCTCTGTGGTCTACTTTTTGCTTTCTAAGGCATATATTTTTTTATTTTTTATTTACTCATTGTGACTTTTGTTCTGTATGTGTTTGTCAGCACTCTGTAAATGGAGTTTTCTCTGTAGTGTGCTTTTCTTTAAATAAATAAATAAGTAATAGCATATCCAGTGCCAAACTCATAAAAGACTACTTAATTAATGAGGTTTAAATAGGTTAGTTTTTAAACAGGAAAAAAAGAGAGAGCTGCGCATTCATGATGAATATGGAATTTATAAAAATACCAAATGGAGAAACAGAAGATTTCATTACTAATAGCACTCTTCAAATTGCATCACTAAGCATAAATGATTACATGACTAATAAGTTCAATTCACGCAGACGAAAGCTTTCGTTAGTCTCAAAACGCGTATAACTGTGTTCTTTCTGTCAAGAGTGTTAACATTTACTAACAGACGGCATAGGTGCTTTACCAGGGGATTTGTTTCCTCTGCCTTTGAAATTATACTTAGTTATAATATGTACTGTTTTTCCCCTCGCATAGTTAATCTATTGGGTCTATTACAACCAGAGAAATTTTATGTTAAGTCTCTGTCCCAATTTTATCACTGCTTTTGTGACAAATAGGCTTATTATTACCACTTTAATCCCAGGCGACCTTCCTCTCGTACTCCCTTTATCACCGGCACTTTTCGGGAAGAATCGACGTGAATTGGACTCTCCCAATCTGGGTGGTCATTTACTCTACCAGCCCGCCCCCTGCTATTCAACCTTGCCTTAAAGCGCACCAAAATAGGATAACCCCTCTGACAAAGATAATTGGACCTCCTATCGCAATCCGTAACCACACATTTCTCAAAAGAAGCCAACTCCCTGAGACCTCGTTTCGTTGATGTCAATGCGAAATCTCCGGACTGCTTGCTCAATGTGAGAGGGTTAATGAGGGAAAACAAAAATGGGCAACCCTACGCGCGGTGGAACGAATAAAATCTTATCTTTGAACTTTCTAAAGAGATAGGGGATCACAATGTCCCTACTTCTTTATAAGTATCCTCATAGAAGCCGGCCATTTACTATAGCTCCACTCCGTTGAAATGGATGGTCGCATTCCACCCATTCCATTTTTTAGCCTACCCATTTAGGCAGGTCATTTATACCGCTCCACACCATGCTAATTCATCTGCTACCAGTCACTCCTATCCCCGACCCCCGCCTTTTCCAGTTTCCTCAGTGAACCACGTATCCCAAGATTAACCCTAGACGCACACATACATGCCACATTTAGGGCCCAGCAGTCCAATTGGACTGATGTATATTGGAAAGGGTTGCATATCCAATATTACACTGCACACCACATAGATTCTTGCCGTTTTCTTACTTTGACGATCTGTACTGGCGTGGGGTGGTCGTGAAGATCCAGTTTTAAAGAGGACGAAGGAGAATTTGTCTAACCCACAATCAACAGGTTAAAATCATTTGAATAACTTTTCAATTAGACATCTAACTGAGTAAGTACGTAAGTTTTTTCCAATAATTTAAACGTTAATTTTTTGCTCTGAAAAATTTATACAAATTATGAAAAATAGGTTATTTCGTAACCAAGTCATAAACTTTCTTGAAACGTGTTTGCTTCGTAGATCCTTTCGACAGAGGCCTAGTGGCTTCGTAGCAGAGTCTAGATTTCGTGAACGGAGGGTAGCGGATCCGAGAACCGTATTTATGGAAGATCCTCCGTATATACGGCCCTGATACATGCTAAATCCATCGTGAAACACCCTTAGGTGTGGCATGGAAGTTTGGGAATGGGTAACCACCTCAGGTTTCTACTTCCTCACCTGACCGCGATCCCAAATTAGTCCTAGTAAGGCTTCAAAACGTCACGCTGATGTGGCTAAACTAAACTGGTCCAATCCATCAACTCATATCCTGTGCTCATATTAAAGGAACTCTTCCTTTGGTTGATAACTCACTGTCTAAACTAATTAAAACTATTCTATGACAACGCCAAATTGTGCACTCTATATTATAATGAAGTCTAGTCCACATTGTTTGCATCTTAAGCGATGATTTAAATATAGATATGTATTCATAACACTCACAAAGGAAATGATACTCTCCGCCAAATTTTAGGTCAAATGCTAACTGTTCGTCGACTGCTGTTAATAATGCACCATGATGGCCTACCTGCTTTGCTAACTTTCAAAAATTAATAAAGACAGATCGCCCGAGGACAGACTGATGGCATATTTTTGGAAACGAAAAGTTACCTACTGTGCTAAAACTTAATTAATTTTGAGCTTCGCTTGAATATTTCGCATTGTCCAAGAGCTACGGAATTCAAAACTCGACGATTTCGAACGATGCTTATTGGCTCGTATATCTGAACACACTGTACTAACACTCGACGACGAAAATAAGTCTTAATATTAGAGCGGGGAATATTGCCATATTTGAAGAGGAAGAATGCTTTTCAATCTTTGTATTTGCGATCCTTTTCCAGTTGGAAGAATGATGTTTAGTACAATCCTTATTAACATTTGCAGTTGAAGCAAAATTTTGGCTTTTTCTTAAATAACTTCCGAAAATATTACAGCAATAAAACCATTTTTACGCCATCTTGTATTTGAGACCCTTTTTCAGTTGGAAGTTGGTTGCTTTAGTACAATCCTTATAACAATTGCAGTTTGAACTGGCCGAAACTGTTGAATGAAACTGAATGAAGCTCATTATAATTTTCCCACCTTGAATTTCTTTCTGTTAAGACTTATAAATAAAAATCAACCAGAAAGATAGCAAACATTTTAAGAAATATAATGCACATGATTTTTACCATTATGTGCATGGAAAAACGTTATTTTATCAATGAAATCAGATCTCTAAATTTCAATAATGCAACAAAAAGCAGCATTAGAGTTTTGGAGAACACGGTATGATATTCAGAAACTTGAACTTAACTTCTTAATAGTTTATGTAACAACCATTCAAAGTTTATTTATATGTTTTGGAAATAGAATCTGAAATACAGAGTGTGCCCTGTATTTTAGATTCTGTTCTTTTTACGGCATATCCAATCATACTGTGATAAAAAAAAATTCCGTTTATAACCTTTTAAACAAATAGCAAGAGGGTGCAGAACCGATACTGAAGATACAAAACTGATACAATTTACAGTTTCAATTATTTTCAAGTTTCAATTGAAGATCAGTAATATGTATCAATTTACTTATTCATGATTATAATAATAGTTTATTGAACTAAGTGCAGAAAGTATAATCAGGGAGAAACTTTAGAAAATCCTATTATTTCTCCTTTTTTACTTCAGAAATCCTTCATAAGTTATGGAAAAATAATTTTTTAAAGCAGTCTTTAAAAGCGAAGTTTTATTTGTCTATTAAAATTACATATTTCACATTTTAATTACTTTCCACTCTTTAGTTTTAATATATAATTCATTATCATAAATATTATGGATTTTTAAGGGAAAATACTGAAATTCACTAGCAGATTGCAAGACTGGTAGGAATCACAAAATTTAATTAGCTTAACGAATATTGACTGATAATTAAGTTTCGAAAGTATTAAAACAGTGTATTTGTCACCGACAATTCACAAGTGAACAGAACTCCAAAGTTTGATAGGAATAATAAGGAAGTAAGTGAGAAGTCTTTTCCAAAATACCATCTTTACAAACATGAAACATGTCAAGTTAAATAAAAAGGTAAAAAGAAACTTCAACGAGAATTTTTTGAATGAATTCGAATCTTGCTCTCTGATGTGGTTCTTTACATTCCGTTACATTAGAAATGAACACATGCCTAACGAAAAATTTTAAGTGAAACTATCCTACTTTTAAGAAATCTCTTTTAATTTTTCTTTCCAGTTATTACTTTTCGAAACTGTGATATCCTCTCTTAAGTATTGAGGAAGATTAACAATCAAGAAAACCTAATTTATATGAAACGAATTAATGCCTATAGAAATCTGTAACAAATGACAAAGAATGGGCACCAAAAGCTTTCACTTTGAACTAAACAATCAAATTTTTCATTTTGCCCGCAATATGATATTCATTATTTCTTACTTGAGCTATTTGATCGCATCGTTCAGCTGCTTAAATAAAATGAGATAAAAGTAATAAATTTTACCAATATTTGAAAAAAGATACATTTCACGAGGGGAAATTCAAACAAAGTTAGACCAAGTTTTAAAAAAACGTCAGTATAACAGCAATTTTCAGGGTTGGAAATGAAGCACTGAAGCAATAGAGACGTGGTTTGGCAAAAGCATAAGAATGTCGGCTATTTCAAAATCAAACTGGGTGGAGAGTCAGCTACAACATTAAATAAAAGAAAACTCAAATTTCGGCAACTCTTCTAACAGTGTTCAGTACTGGTGCATTAATTCGAGGGAAAGTAAGTTACGTCATGCGTTTTCACAAGGAAGCTTTATTACAAACAGAAACATACAATGACATAATAAAGAACAAACTTTTGACTATTTCTCCACATATTCGACACCGACATTGATACATTTTTCGTACAGTGAAATCACTTTCAAGAAACCATCCTGGTACAAATCAATGCCCAGCGACCGAAGGAGGTTCTTAGCAGCCCCCGCACATCTTCATCTCTCACTTTCTTT
>BGPR01032124.1:0-17662 GCA_013235015.1 Araneus ventricosus | reverse complement strand
TGTCTCCTGCAGTAAATTCAATATTTCGAATATATTTACGAAGTTTTTTACCTTCTCTTTGTAAAGCGTTATCCAACCATGAGTCTTTCTTTGATTCTCTAATTTGTTGTGCATATTGCTTACAACTTTTCCGCAAAGACTTCGCATTAAATCTTTTACTACCCGTAACTAGACCTTTATCTCTTAGCTCGTTTAATCCTTGAGCTACGGAATCAAAGAAACTATCTTCTTCACCAACAGCAGCTCCGATCTTAAAACCCTCAGGTAATTTCTTTCTTAATAACTCTAAAAGTTGATTAAGCTTCTCTTTTTCCTCTTTATTCTTTGCATGTTTTCTCAGACTAAAAAGGGAAATAGGTTCTCTTGTAACAAACCTTTTTAGAGCAGCCCCATCAGGACATAGACCTGGTACTCCATTTAAACTAATCATGTCAAATGCACTACATTAAACTTATAGCGTACATAGCAGCAAAAATTATTAAAGTAAATTACTTTTTTATGGATAAAACATAACTTTTATTAGTATATATTTTCATACTTTTTAACATTAAATCAACAATGATATAATTTTTGCCTAATTAACAAGAATCCTGAGTAATAGTGTTCTTCAAATGGTTTGGTTTACCATGTAGACATTTTGAAATTCTTTACATAATAATTTTATTATACCACAACAAATTTCTATCAGCCTATTTTATCCACATTTCTATATGAACTGGCTTAAATAATTTTATTGTAGCAATTTTTCGTTTTTATTTTTACTACTAGGTTTTTATGTTCAAAGTTCTCACAAATATAATCACTTTTTATTATTTTTTAGAAGAGTAAAGAATAGAATTGGTTTTGCCACTAGTTATTGCCAAAAATCTGCCAAATGTTCCCTTAGTTTAAGTTGTAAACGAAATTTTCACGGTTCATACAAACTTGTTTTCTTGTTGCATACAATTCACATATGAGGTTTCTTCTTTGCATGAATCAAGAGAGGCGTTTTTACATCTGTTTTCTGGGAATATGCTTTACTACACAAGTCATAAGCAAAAAAAAATCTATCTTGCATATAAAAAATATTTACAAATGTACAACATAAACAATAAAAAATATAGCATAAATCAAAAATTTTAAACTCATCTACTAGAGAAGAAATTCACTTCTGTTTCATTGTGCCGGATTCCATCCAAGAATGTCATATGCTGCTGCCAAAATCCATGGATCTTGGTACGTCACACCTTCTTTTTGTTGTCAGAAAGAGATTTTGGAGACTCTGTAGCCTTTCTTGAAGTTAGGCACACTTCGGAATTACACCATTCATCAAGGTCTTTCACAATGCAACTTCTAAATATAAATAACATAAAATAATGCAATTTTATTATATTTTTAATGCAATTTTTTAATTTTACACTCGGAACTACTAAAAATCGTCGAACGTATCCAAAGATTAAAATAGATCTATAGCACTTAGTAGTAATGAGACTTCCACATACATGACGTTTAGAAAAGAAAGACCCAATTAAAGGATACACGTATGTAACTGTGACGCATATTCGCAAACTTGTAAATCAGCAACACAGGTACAGCATAAATTTCGGACTACCAAAAACGAAGTCCATCTTCAAGACCCACAATTTATGAATGGCATGAAAGATTTATGACGACAGTTAGCGTATTGCCAAAACCAAAAGCTGGCCGCCCTAGTTGAAGCTTCAATGACGTTAATCGAACTCAAGAAACTTTTCGTTGTAGTCCTCGCAAATCGATTCGCAGCACGGCCTAACATTTACAAATACCGATATCAACTGTGCATGATGTAGTGCACAAAAAATTACGGCTTTATTCATATAAACTTCAATTGTTGCATGAGTTAGAGCCTGATAATAAGCCTCGACGTCGAACATTTGCAGAAGAAATGTTACAAAAAATAGAGGATGATGAAAATTTGGAATATGTGGATTTGGAATAGAAAATTTGGAAAAATACTGGAATAAAACATTGCAAAAATAACTTTGATATTTTCTTTATGGAACATAAAAAATCGTAAGTGTCATTGTTCATTTCTAATTATTTTTAAAAGTGTAAAGATACATTTCGGACACCCTGTATATTAAACAAAGAATATTTTAGAATTAAATTTCAGTACATTTACTATAAAAAAAAATCTCCTAACAGTTACTTAATTTCAAGTTGTACAGTAGTGTGTAGTAGTAAGTGTATTTATAAATGTTAAATATTATTTATCATAGTAAAACTTGAAATTATGATGTAGGAATAATAATTTTTGAGCAATTTCAGGAGAAAAGTCTATTCCATTTGGTTTCAAACATATGTATTACCAGTTTCAAAAAAGAAACGCTCACTACATACGGTGCTTGCAGGAGCTGAAAGATATTTTCTTGCTAAAATTGCAAGTATAGGAAATTTTTCCCTCATTTTATTCCCCACCAATTAAGTAAACTCTCGATCCTAGCTATTAGAAGTTCTTTATGAAAAGAGGAATTTACTTCTAATAATTTTGATTTATCCAGTGAATTTTCTACTGTGTTTGTCATTGTCAAGTTCTGCCGTGATGACTTTTTTATTTCTGTGAAGCAATCCCAAATTAAAGAGGACATCTTTTTTTAAATATGCAAATAATAAAAAAAATCAATTTTATTTAATTTTTAATTTTTTCATTTAAAATTTGAGAACTATTTTATTTCGAGTCAAATGCTTTTAAAGAGTAGGCATTCGACCTGAAATTTGGCCACATATTTGGTATCCGGATATTTGTCCAAATCACTATTCGTTACATCACTAATTGTAATTAAGTGAAAGTTCTATTTCTTGTGATGTAAGAAGCTACTTCTCTTTCAGACTTCCTGAAGTTATTAGGCTCGTCGAATTTCCATAAACGGAAAACTAGATGTTGAAAAGATCTTTGTAGAACGAGTTTCGTTAGGTTTCGTTTCGGGAGCAGTAGTTCCGTGTGATAAGGTGTTAAGTTGATTTTAAATGACAGAAACACAAAGCTATTTTAACTATTTATAGAGCTGGTGACTCGTCTTTTGATTGTGAATAAGAAGGATCCATCAAAAGCATGGAAAATCTTGCAAGGACACTTCGAGCCATCGTTAAATACTTTAAACGGACGACTATTTCTGGAGTTTTCCAGGTAATGATAAAACCATTGTAATTCATTTAACCAGACTTTAAGATTTTGAGAAGCAGTTAAATAATGCAAAATGAGAACTAGAAGATAAACATCTTGCTTAAAATATGATTTCAGATTTGCAAGAGCGAATAATTTTATTGTAATTTAATTTTTCGACAGCTGTATCAATTAATTAACAACAAATTTACTTCAAATCAAGTCAACAAAGCTTTATTAGCTGAAGATGGAAAACAACAAGATGTAAACTGTGCAAATCAAGGTGTTTTCAGTCCTTTTTCATAATGTGTTAATTATATTTACATGATAGACACAAGCCATCTTCAAAATGCCAGCCATTCTCAAATTATAAAATTTTTCCCTTGTGGTTCAGCGGATAAGTCCAATTTTTCAAGTGAATGGTACTTGAATATATCTGAGGAAGATTTCATTGATAGTAAAACCATTATTTTTGACTCTGGAGCTACTCATAATTTTTGCCATGAAAAGAGTTTATTTATAGCATATATAGAAGTTGATAAAAAAGGCAAAACAAGAGAAATTATATTTATCCATGAATGGTTTCGGCAGGGCCAGCCTGAGAGGGGGTGCGAATGCACAAGTCCCCACGACCTAGACAGATTTTGAAAAATGAAAATGCTTTTTTTTTTGTTTCTTTTAATCCAAATATACATACATTTGAATATTATCATGCAATTTGTGCACATTTCACAACAACCAATCAAAGTCAAGGTTCAGTACTTTGAAACTCACTACGCTTGCAGATAGCTAGGGTACACCACAGTGAAAAACACACAAAAAAAATGTGTTTCATCATGCTTGCGTTGAAACAGCTGATCGTTCATCATACGTTTTCATTCTGAGGTGTGAGAAAAAAACCTCATATTTAAAAGAAAGATAAGTGTTCAATATAAGATATCATTAAATTTAACTGAATAACATACTTCATTGTTGTTTGTTATAATCGTACTTCTAAAAAAGTGAAATTAATGTTTTTAATAATATTGTTTTTAAACAATTTCACAACATGACTAGTAGAGACAAAGATGAAGGAAGAAAGTATATGTGTGGCTCTGATAAACTGAAGAAAAAGAGAGAGAGAGACTGCAGGAAAACAGAGAAACTCCCTCGCAATTTTTTTAAAAACCGAAAATGAGCAACAAACTGAAGAATCAAATTGCAGAAATGCAAAAGAAAATCATAAAGAATGAAAAGGAACGGATTATTAGGAAACTGAAGAATAGGAAGAAAATTATGAAGCAGAGGGAAACCAAGAAATAGAAGGTTTCATTTATTTGTTTATTTATTTTGGTTTGTGTCAAGTAAAGAATAATATGAATGGGATCATAGTTTGAACAGAACCAACAGGGAAATGAACGCAAAATGTCGATTTTCATGATCCTGGTTCTTGGCCTGAAATCATAATTGATAAATTTAGAACATAGTTGATAAGGTTATCACACAGAATGGCGTGACAGATGTACTACAAACTGCATGACTGTGATTTTCCAAAAGATAAAAATGACAGTTTTTCTGAAAAGTACAAAGATGCCACATTGTATTATGTGTGCAAGTTATTCTCTTCAAATACCACTTCTCTGCGTTTAACTTGACTTATTTATTGGGTACATTTAAGTTCAAAATTACAAAATCATGAAAGATCAGAATATCATTTACAAACTACATGCAAATTGTTACAACTTGAAAAGAATTTCAAACTGAAAAATACTATTGACAAAGATTATGAAAAATAATTAAAAACGAAACACTGCATTTAAAGTGTATTTGTGAATGAATAATAGCAGGGATTTAATATTTACCAGATCATAATGTGGCATTCAGGAGAAGTAGCGATGCTTTATAAAAGCTATGCAACGGTAATTTCTCAGGTCTCATAGAATTACTTGCAAGATTTGACCCATTAATGAAATAGCACTTGAATCGATGTGTATAATCAGCATTGACTTCCTATTTATTGCACAGAATGCAAGACGAACCAATTTCCGCTTTGGCTAAAAAAGTTAGAAAGGAAATAAATTTAGTTAAGAAAGCTAAGTATTTCACAATTTTATTAGATTGCATTCTGTATATGAGACATCAAGAACAAATATCTGGTTATTTTAAGATATGTTAATGTACATTACTGGCCAAAAGTATTGCACAATTTGTGAAATGAGAAAAATTTGGAGTTAATATGGATACAATGGTTTGCAATCAGTTGTGGAGAATCGTGGCACATACAATCATTGTAACTCACATTTTACAGTGAAGATTTTTTCACGAGAGGATTTAGGGGACTGAACAGAAATTGATGAAGAAAATTATTTGGGCTCACCCCATTTCACAGAAAGTTGATAATGATCGAGACTTTAATCATTGTTTTTTGTCTGTTTGTTTATTTAACTTTTTTTTCGAGCAGACGTACAACATCTCCATATTTACCCAAGTTCAAGTTAGTTCCATTACACCCAACTTCCACAAAAGACTCCATAGATATCTTTGATACCAGAAAGAAATCAATGATTGGTTCTTGTATGCATTTACATGGGCCAAAAGCTGGTGCAATATAACCCAAGAGCTTCGACTCTGGTTCAGTTACCAATAAAATATGTTCTCCTAGAATGCTGCATCGATACATTTTTACGCAATTCTCTGATATAGTAATTAAGGTTTTATCTTTCCATCGGTCGTCTTCTGCCGCGGTCAATTTTTGCATTACCTGCGAAGCTTACTTTTATGAATAATTTCCAAAGTAGAAGTGCAAAGAACTGATGGAGCAAAAGCTGCCCCAGCCTTGTCTGATACTCCGTATCTTTTACACGTTCTTGAAAGTAAATCTACCTGACTAGATTCAGATGCAATCAGTACATTATGCCTCTCTGTGCTTCCCTTTTAAGGTTAGAACTGTATTTTTTGCCTTAGCAATTTTTAAGTGTTCGGTATTTTATTCGATGTAACCATGTCTATAGACTCTCATCACCATTCTTCTAGTGGTTCGTTGGTCGATTAGAAAGCTTTTATCTCTGACAGATATTTTTGTGTGTGTCTGGACAAATCTTGATCGATGTTTTGACATTTGCAGGACGAAAAGTCAAATAATATTCGACTAATATGGTGAAATGCTTCTAATCTCTTCTTTGGCATTTTAGGGAGAGAAATTTAAAACATTTTTGCATTTCGTAGGATACGACTTCGTCACTACATTCAGTCCTTTATGTTGGATGGTAAGAATGGATGCTTTTAAGTATATTTCTTCATTTTTTATACCAGGATATTATCCTCTATTTCCTTACACATATGTTAGTTGTTAATTCCATTACCAGGTTTTATTTTATCCCGGTACAACTCACAGAACTTCATACCATCTTCGCAGGTTGGTTACACATACTGTCTTTAATATCATATGAATACCAAATAACGCACATTTCTACTCTAAACGAGTACGATGCATAACAAAAACTATGCAAAGGAGTGCAACACAACTGCGCATTCGCAGGAGTTTCTCGACTCTTCCCTTATTCGACCCACACCTTAAAATTGCAATCATGTCGCATGCATGAAGTAATGTTTATAGGCTCAGTATTACCGATCAGCAGAAGCCAATCTGTGTTTTCTGGTGCCTTTTTTAGTTTTTCTTGAATATCTCGAAAACTCTTCAGTTTTCACACTACATGTGAATTAACAAATTAAAGAGCGTAAAATTCCCTACAATTTCATGCTTTTATTTTTCTTCCAGTTTTAACATTTTTGCAGATAATGGCTCTAAACTAATTTTGATTTTCAGTAATTTACGACCCCCTGGGCCACCAAAACGGCGTGTTACCTATCTGAAAAAAAATGTTTAAAAATTATTCTATGGGGCTTTCTTTTTAAAAAAAATTTGTAGTTGAAACATTATTAGTTTTTTCAATTAATTTTTGAACAGCGTCCAACAATTCTTGGACACCTTGTATTTTTGCGATTTTCACCGTTTAAACTTCGTTTGCAACACTATGTTCTAATGTCATTTTTCATCCTCTTGATACCTACTATCACTCCTCTGAATTTGTCGGTCCAATTCGGCAACACCCTGTATATCTATAAGACAGAAAAAAAATTTTAAACAACAAAAGAGAAAATTTTTGTACAAAAATGTACTATTGGCTCCAAAACTTTTTTTGCAGTTGATTAGAATTTAAAACTTTTGATCATTTTTCAAAATATTAACCATTACATTTATGTTATATATTTTAAAAATAAATGATCCAAAATGTAATTTCGGGATAAAAAAAAATAGTAACTTCGTTCCTTTGAAGAAAATATCCACGAGTCACTAGGAAATCAATTGTTCAGTCATCTAAATAAAATATTGATGTCAAAAATTTAACAAAGATTAATAAAGGCAACATACTGATATAGAAATTAGGGATCTGCGTAATTGAAATATTATTATTTATGAACAAAATAGGTTATCATTTTTTTAAAATGTAATCGCCATCTTGATTTTTGTTGCAGTAGATTAACAAAATTATCACCTGTGCTACGTAATGAAAAACTACGCTTTTACTTTTTTCCCTAATTAGTGTCCTAAAGGAACTTTATTTGCCTTACACCTACAGAAATGTGTCAATGGAAAGAAGCTCTAAAAAGATCTTTCACTGTCACATTTCTGATTGGATAACATGATGCACAAAAAGGGCGATCTTAACAAATTTGAGCGCACTGGGGTAGTTATTTGGTGTCCCATCAAACCGTAACTAGGGATTTGAATGCCAATGGGACACAAAGAAAATACCTACTAATAAAACAATTGAAGAAAAAAAACCCACCAGTTCTCCGATTAATGTGTTGTAATTTGGCAACTCGGTGCCTTTTCATATTTAAATTATAATTAAATTGGTTCAAATTTAAAATGAAATCGTAGTAAATTTGTAGGCACCTTTGAATCCATGGTGTATCTGGGTTACAACTCAATTAGCACATTGGATATGATGGCTGTGACATATATTAAAGATATTTTCTTGCCAAATTTGCGAACCTTGGAAATTTTTCTGCATTTCTTTTCCAATAATTAAGTGGACACTCCATCCTATCTATTAAAAGTTATTTATCAAAATAGTAATTTACTTCTAGTAATTTTAATTTATCCATTTAAATTTCAATTGTGTTTGTCATTTTCATGCAAACAATGATGACTTGTATTTCTTTGAAGCAGTTCCAAAACGAAGAGGGTTTCTCATTTCTTATTTATATAAAATATAGGTATTTAAAATATTGCAAATATACATAGAAGCATTAACATTTTTTTAAATATACAAATAATAAAAAAATCAATTTTATTTAATCTTAATTTTTTTCTTTTAAAATTTGAAAAATATTTATTTTTTTCTTTTAAAATTTGAAAAATATTTAATTTACAATCAAAAGTTAATTGTTTTTAAAAATTCGGTATTCGGCCTGAAATTTGGCCGAATATTCGGTTAAATCACTATTCATTACATCCCTAATAATAAAGCAAGAACTTTTTTTAGAAAAAAGAAGACGAAAGAAACAACTTGTCAATAAAATTTCTTTATTACAAAAATGAAATAATTATATCAAAATAAGACCCATATTCACAGACTGGTTCCCAGAATAATGAAAAAGAGGTCTTATCAGGTCACTTCACATAAAAATATTATACAAATAGTCCAAAAAATGAATAAACACTACTACTAAGTATCACAGAAAGAATGAATAATATACATCAAAGTTATAAATCAATTAACACATTATGAACATTATTACACCGTATGAATTAATATAATCATTATCTTGAATTATGAATTTACCAAAAATCTATCCTGATGGAATTCTGGTGAGCACATGGTTACGAAAAAGGAGAAAATTGAGTTTCTCAAACACTCACAGCATCTCACTCCCACTAGATTTATTTTCATGGTGACAACTGAAACGTCCTAATTATAACTGAAGACCAACTACAGATGACGAGTAGAGAGCAGCCATTGAGTCTCGAAAACACCAATAGATATGTTATAAATAGAATTCCATCTGTCAAAACTATCAGCACAACTGGAAAATAACTAATGTTATATTCATTATACCTGAAAATTTAGTTTTTATATTTGTATTAACAAATTTGAGATTTGAATTGATTAATTTGAGATTTTTGAGTTATTTTTCATATTAATTAATAGAATTTTCAAGTAATATGCAGTTCTTGGTCTCCTTGTACTTCCTGATCTTTATATCAAACTATATTTGGATATTCTTACAACATAATATAAAATTTCTAACACATACACAGAAAATTTAACTCTTTAAAAAATCTGTCAATGCAATTGAAAGGATTTTTTTTTTTACAAAAAATACAATAACTGTAAAATGATTTTATTTATGCAATCAAATTTCAAAAATAAGATATTGTCAGATTTATAGCAAATTTTCAGTTTATTCTGTCATTAAATTTTCACTTTCTACAAATCAATGTTGATCGTTAAATGACCTGCATAGTGAAACACAAAGCATACTTTTATCTTCGAAATTTTAATCACACACATTAATAACATAACCACATAAGGCAGGCAGCCATATTAAACAAATCCTATAGTAAAATATGGCGTTACATCGTCCTAGTTTAACATAAAGGAAATCATATTTAATAATGTGCAGAATCATTTAACTAATCATATATCTATAATGAACATGTTAATCTTAAACTTTCATAAGTTTTATTTCATTTTTAAAGTGTAAATCAAGAAGTCATTGAAGATCAGTCTTCCACATGTAATAGACAGATATACAGAAGTTAAATGGAAGCAATCTTGTTTACAATATTCTGCAGTAGAATACAACTGATTGTTGGTTTATTAAACAGCTTGATTTATATCATAAATATCCATTCAAAGGTTCATTTCACAGAAGAAGAAAATAAAAAAATAAATTAATAAATATACTGTATCATATCTTATCATTTAGAACATGCACATATTTAATTAACTTTCATAATATGAAATTGTTACCTTATTGATAACTGGTATATTAAATGTCTATACTGTGACAAGCTAAAATGGAGATATGCAAGGCTTTAAAAATTCACAGATAAACGTTGTAAAAGTTTTAAAATCACTATTCATGAATTCATTTCCTGGAGTTTTAAGGCACTTCATAAAAAAAGTTACAATACCACATTTAAAGTTTGAAAAACATTCTAAGCTCATTGGTTGAGGTTATTTATTTTTTCAACTTCAAATATGTTTCAAATTGAAGCAGAAAAAAAAACTGAATATTTCTTGAGAATTGTGTATAGTTATTAATGCTTTTTACATACCATTGGTAAGGCTCATTTCAAAATTTTTGATTAGACTTAAGGGGAAAAAATATTTAGCACCAAGAAGTATAAAGTTAACTGCATTCATTTCTGAAACTATATTTTAAGATTTACTGTCTTAGCTGCTTTATGGGACATTGATTTCTTAGCTACTATTTTAGACCCTGATATTATCATTAAAAAGTTGAGTATTATTGATGTTCTTTGTAAAGACCCAAAGCTCCTAATATATTAAAGAAATACAGCTCAATAAGACCAAAGGCTTCGACATTTGCGCTCAATATTAGGCTGCTAAAGCATACCCATGACAAAATGGCAATTAGTATATTGATTTTAGAAATTTGTCTTTATTCATTATTTCCCACAATATGCTATTTCCTATGGAATTTGAGTATATTTCCACACACATTACAGAAGCACTAATAGTCATTATTTAAAAATTTACAAATGATTTTCTTTGAATTGCCTAATTTTATAAAGCAGAGAGTATGGCAGAAAGAAGGTGTTTCTTTCTTCAGAATGCAAAAGATATTATAAATGAAGAGCTAAAGGATACTGTGTAAAAATCCCCAATAATAAAGATAAATTAGATAAGCTTAATTGGGAAGAAGAGGATTTAACAGCCTAAGAAGAAAGAGTTGATTGTACAGAAAGAAGCAGCTATTTGGGAACAATGCTTTGATGATTCTACTCAAAAAGGCAAAAAAAGAAAACATCCTTATCAGTCATCAAAAACGCAGGGCGGAAGGTGTGCAAAGAGGGCTAAAACAGGAGTGGTTGGGGAAATACTTGATGATAGAATGGATGGTAATAGTATTGCCAAATTTACTGGATTACTTATCAATGAAATTCGCCTCCTATTTCTCTGTAATTGACTCTCTTGTTGACTAACACTAACAAAAAAATAAATAAATCAGTAGTAAGCTTGGCAACTATAAAATTAATCGTTTCTTTAACTAACTGTTATAAAGCAGGCCATTCACCACTCTTCTAAACTGTTATTTTTGGAACACGGGAAGGAAAGAGCAATCTTAAAGGTAAAAAAAATTATTGAGAGTGGTGGAATTCAAAACTTTATCTGCCAATTTCAATTTGGGACCTCGATGCGAGGATAGTGGCACATCAAAGGATCTACCTACATTGGAACCTCACATCGAGGGTAGAAATGAAACTCGAAATCTCCAGTGTGGGGGGAGGGAGTGTGAATGTGTAGAATTCTGTGACTTTCAACCTTGTCTCACAACAAACTTTGGAATACATGTAAATGCTTTGCCTAATTTTTCAATTAAAATGGGTGGGGGAAAAAAACAGTCTCAGGACAAATGGCATATCTGGCCTTCTAGTGAATATGCAGCTTAACATAGATAGCTCAACTCGTATATCTGCTCCTCTTCTATTTCACTTTTTGAATCTTCAAAAGGAATGACTTGAGTTGCTTTTACTATTTCTTTTATATTCTTGCTATTTTTCAAGCTGTCAAAATATTATGTAGTTGTCATGCTTACTCCTTTTTTTTTATTTAGGTGACCTTGGAATTTTTCATTGTTTAAATTCACATTAGCATTGATAAGCAACAGCACACTGCCATCTATAGGAATTTTTGTCCCAAAACCACATCTGAACACTGAATCTGAATACTGTTTTTCTTAAAAAGAATTATATAATCTATTTTATTGCACTTTTTGAATAAGTCATTAAACTAAGGTAAACAAAGCCCTTATTTTACTGGCTCAAACGATGGTAAAAATTTTAGCAAGCGGAAATGTTGCTTCTTTTTATGGTGTACTGGTTGTATCTGTTTTGGAGATAATTTTCTTGACTGCAAGAGCTTCTTGCTATTGCATCAAAAATTTTATCATCTCACACATTCTTACTTTAACTAGTGGTATCCTTTTTAGATTTTATTCAAATTACTTTGTCGTACGTTAAACAAGTTTTTGCTTTGTCATAAGAGATATGTTATTTAACAGATCTGTATTGGTTGATTTGTCTTCTTTTATTTCACTAATACTCTGTTCATTTAAAGAAACAGAAGATTTTTTTTTTAAAAAAAAGCTTCTTCTCATAACATCAGATACATACCTCTGATTATGTTTGATGAGAACGGTAAAATGTTAATGGTTGGTTTATTTTTTTCCAACCTTATAAAAATAAAGACCATGTAATTTCTCCAAAACAGTCCCACTCAATGAAATATTCTAGATAAATATTTCAGAGTGCAAGTTCTTTCTTGACTAAGAAGTGATTTAAATAATTATCTTTATTAAAACACAATTTATGACATGTTTAAAATATAGAAGAAGCATTATTTCCTGCAAGGATAGTATAATGGATAAATCACTTGTCCTAAAGCCTCATACAGATAATTTAAAATACAATGTTTTGCTTCCTGCTTCATCAAAACAGACATCGTGAAAACATTTTAAACACAGCAAACTTTAGCTCTTGCTCCATGCAATACCTCAGATAAATCATTTGGCATAAAGCCACCTTTCTTGTTTAAGAAATAATTTAAATACGTTTTGTTTCTGATATAAAGCAAAACTCATGAAACTTCTATTGCTTCACCCAATGTATTACGTAAATCACTTGGTCTAACACCTGCCTCAAAGAAGTCATGTAAAATTTGTATTCTTTTCTCTTTATCATTAAAACAAACACTGTGCAATTTCCTTAAAGTTGAATAGGCATGAGCTCCTGCTCCACATAATATGCGGGACAAGTGGTGTGGCCTGAATCCTAGCCTATACAAATCATCTAAAATTTCTGTTCTTCCTCCTTCATCATTAAAACAAACATTATGCAACTTTTCAAAAGCATCTCTAATATTAGCCCCAGCTCCATTGAATATGCTGGATAAATTATGCAGTGTAAAACATTTTTTCCTCTCTTTTTTATTAATAAAATGCTTTAAATGCTGTGTTTTGTTTCCTTCCTTATCAAACCAAATGTCAAGTAAGTCTTTAAAGGCTTTTTCAGCCTTAGATCCAGATCCATGTAAAATACTGGAAATATTAAGTAAATTTACTTCTTCATATTCTAGAATTTTTAAAAATTGTGTTTTATTTCCCTTTTTATCAAACCACAGATCATAGAGGTCTTTAAAAGCTTTTCCAGCCTTAGATCCTGCTCCGTGAAAGATACTGGAAACATTATACAGATTTATTCCTTCATTTTCTAGAGTTTTTACATATAGTGTTTTATTTCCTTTTGTATCAAACCACAAATCATATAAGTCTTTAAAAGTTTTTGTGCTGTTAGCTGCTGATCCATACAAAATACTAGATATATTGCTTAGATTCAATCCTTCTTTTTCTAGCATTTTTACATAATGGGTTTTATTTCCTTCTGCATTAAACCATAGATCGTATAAGTCTTTAAATGCTTTTCCAGCCTTAGATCCTGCTCCATGCAATATACTGGACACATTCAGTAGATTCAATCCTTCAACTTCAAGAATTTTTAAATATAGTGTTTTATTCCCTTTTGTATCAAACCACAGATCATATAAGTCTTTAAAAGCTTTTCCAGCCTTAGGTCCTGCTCCATGCAAAATACTGGACAAATTAGGCAAATTTACTCCCTCATCTTCCAGAGTTTTTAAATATAGTGTTTTATTTCCTTTTGCATCAAACCACATATCATAGAGGTTTTTAAAAGCTTTTCCAGCCTTAAATCCTGCTCCACTCAAAATATGGGACATATTAGGGAGATTTACACCTTCATCTTGCAGAGTTTTGAAATATGGTGTTTTTTTCCCTTTTGCATCAAACCATAGATTATGTAAGTCTTTAAAGGCTTTTGCAGATTTAGATCCTGCTCCATGCAAAATGCTGGACATATTACGTAAATTTACTCCTTCATCTTCGAGAGTTTTTAAACATAGAGTTTTGTTTCCTTTTGCATCAAACCAAAGATCATATAAGTCTTTAAAAGCTTTTTCGGCCTTGGATCCTGCTCTATGCAAAATACTGGACATATTAGGCAAATTTACTCCTTCATCTTCCAGAGTTTTTAAATATAGTGTTTTTTTTCCTTTTGCATCAAACCACAGATCATAGAGATCTTTAAAAGCTTTCCCAGCCTTAAATCCTGCTCCCTGCAAAATACTAGACATATTAGACAGATTTACTCCTTCATCTTCCAGAGTTCTTAAATATAGAGTTTTATTTCCTTTTGCATCAAACCATAGATCATGTAAGTCTTTAAAGGCTTTAGCAGCCTTAGATCCTGTTCCACCCAAAATACTGGACATATTAGTTAAATTTACTCTTTCATTTTCTAGAGTTCTTAAATATAGAGTTTTATCTCCTTTTGCATCAAACCACAGATCATATAAATCTTTAAAAGCTTTTTCTGCCTTAGATCCTGCTCGATTCAAAATACTTGACATGCTAGCTAAATTTATTCCTTCATCTTCCATAGTTTTTATATATTGTGTTTTATTTCCTTGTGCATCAAACCATAAATGATATAAGTCTTTAAAAGCTTTTGCAGCCTCAGATCCTGCTCCACTCAAAATACTGGAGATATTAGTAAAATTTACTCCTTCGTCTTCGAGTGTTTTTAAATACTGTGTTTTATTTCTGTTTGCATCAAACCACAAATCATATAAGTCTTTAAAGGCTTTTCCAGCTCTAGATCCTGCTCCATGCAAAATACTGGATATATTAGTCAGATTTACTCCTTTATCTTCCAGAGTTTTTAAATACACTGTTTTATTTCCTTTTACATCAAACCACATATCATACAAATCTTTAAAGGCTTTTGCAGCATTACATCCTGATTTACTTAAAATACTGGAAATATTAGCTAAATTTACTCTTTCTTCTTCTAGAGTTTTTAAATATTGTGTTTTATTTCCTTTCGCATCAAACCATAGATTGTATAAATCATTAAAAGCTTTTGTAGCATTATTTCCTGCTTTATTCAAAATGCCGGACATACTAGGTAGATTTATTCCTTGTCTTTTTAGAACTTTTATATATTTTATTCCTTCCCCTTTGATTAAAAAATCTAAGAACTGATGAAACGCATGTGTTCCTTCGCTACCAACCACACTTTTAGCAAATTTTATTTCGTCACTAATATTTTTATATTGAATTTTCTGATAACTAGATCTATTGCTTTTTATGTCTGCTAAGAGCTTTTCCATTCTTTCTTTTGTAATAGGGCCAAATTCCTGCGATTCTAACCAACGTAGTGTTATCTCATGCAATTCTTCATAATTATACAGAACTTCATTAGACTTATTTTCTATTTCATTTCTCATAATGGTGTTCAGCTCTTCTCTAATAGGTTGATTAACTGCAAATATTAGCTTATGTAAAAAGTTTTCTTTAATTTTTTTTTCATTATCATCAGAGAAACCTTCTTTTTCCCTTTGGAAAGAAGGCGGAAGCTTTAATAAACTGGAAAGCTTCATTGTTTCTTCCTGTGAAAATCGATAAAGGCCATTTTTATTTATACACACACAATTTCTTAAAATTTTATACTTTTTCTTTTGAATATCTATGCTATCAAGTTTGAAAGGATAAAAATCTTTGGAGTGCCGTTTTTTTAATCTCTTTTCTTCTGTAAGATCTAGACCTTTGTTAGTATAGATAATAAAATATCTTATATTCTTATCCTTTTCTAATTCCTCAATGAAAAGAGAAAAATGCTTATTAATAGAAAACTTCTTAATTTCCTGTGTTCTGGAGGGAAATAATTGACTGTATCCAATATTTCTATCTGCATTAAGAACCTTTATGTAAGTAGTCCTCTCTTTATAATTGATAGCAATGCCATTAGATATATCACAGCTTTTTCCTTTAAGGTTTACGGAAAATATATTTTTATGCAAGAACATGTCATGCAAGAAAGACAGTAATAAACTAAAACTATATGTAATTTCATATAAATCATTTCCATGCTTTTTATGCAATTTTTGAGCTGTTAAATCACATATCTTCTCCTGTAATTCTATATAATTATCTTTAACTTTACTACTGATTTCATTTTTAACAATGCCATTCAGCTCTTCTCTACTAGGTTGATTAACTGCAAACACTAATTTATCTAAAAATGCTTCTTTTGTTTCTTTTTCAAATTCAGGAGAAAGTTCTATTTCCTTTCGTATAGCAGATGAGAATTCTAACCGTTTTAAAAGTTCTTCTTTTGTAGTTTTATTTTGCGAAAACTGATAAAAGCCACGCCCTGTTATGTTATCGTTTGTAAACAAAAAGTCTTTTAAAATGCTGCATTCTCCTACATTCATGCTATCAAATTCAAAAGGATAGAAACTTCTCGATCGGCTTTGTTTTAGTTTCATTTCCTCTGTAAAATCCAAGCCTGAATTAGTATAGATAATAAGATATTCTATGTCACTTGATAAACTATTTGATTTAGAGATTAAATGTTTAACAAAACTACCGAAGTAATTATTCATAAGAAAACTATGTTTCCCTTTATCCTTATTAAATAATTTACCATAACTAATATCATTATCTGTATAATATTTATCTACACTTTCAATTTGCACATGAATAGATTTCGCTTTATAACGCAGAGTAATATTTCCAAATTTATCAATTTCAGAGTCTCCAAATGCTAATGATAAGGAAGGATATTTATATTTATAAATAGACTTTCTAAGTGAGCAAAGCACTGACAAGTCTAATTGATACATAAATCTAATCAGCTGATGAGGAATGCATCGATTAATTTGGTAAGCATTATCCAATTCATCCTGCCTCAATTCATATTGCAAATCATTAGAAAATTCTAAACATTCGTTACTAGTATCTTTGATATCCACGTGCATCCTTTTTGGTGCCTTATTATCTTTGTCTTCGATAGAACATCTCCGTTTTCTATGCAATTCTTCCTGCTTAGTCTCATTTTGTTCATCACTAGGAAACTCTTTATCTTCTCCGTTAACAATATTTACTTCTACGCGTGCCCTTTTTGGCGCCTTATTATCTCGGGCTGCGATAGAACATCTACGTTTCCTACTCGTTTCACAATCTTCCCTACTTGGACTTCTTGAGTGACAACTTTGTTTGTGTGAGGAATCTTCAATATCTTGCAGTAGTGTAGAAATATATGATTGAGAGAAATTATTTGAATTCGAACCTATCACATTACCATAAACCTCCTCTCTACAAACTGTTATGCTTCTCTTTACATTTTTTTCAATATTACTAAGAAGTGGTACAAAATGGTTCCTG
>BGPR01032123.1:0-17662 GCA_013235015.1 Araneus ventricosus | reverse complement strand
TCGAGTTCGAATTTTTTGACGATTACAATTTTCTCTTTGTATATTCGTATACGAGAAAGTAAAAACTCTAACTCGGCTTAAAATGAAAAAAAAAAAGAAAGTTAGTTTAATTTCCTTACAATTTCAAGTTTAAGCTTACAAAAATCAATTTTCTTTTGCCAAATTTATCTTTTTTTTCAAATTTAATTTTTTTAAATTAAATTATTTGTGCAAGTTACAAGATATTTTCGGAAATAAAGTGATTTTAATGTCTTACGTAAGCATCACTCATACTCCCCTTCCCCCCTTGTCAGCAAAAATAAGCAAATCGCATATCCCCTCCCCCCCTTGGGTGCTTACGTAATATTTGAACGTCCCCAAATTTAATTTGAAAAATTTGCGACTGGATGCTCCAGTACCTGGACAATAGTATCAAAGTTTCAAATTTCAGGTGAATTAAATTTCCGTTTATTATAATAGAAGATAATCTCTTGCGTACTAAATAAAGGTTATATGAATAAGCTATTTCTTCCGACATTTAGTGCATTGGTTTTCTAAATGTAATCTTTAGTTTGAGGATTATTAACTCGCCCTCTTAAAAAGCATATATAACAAGTTTCAGTACAAAAGGCTTGAAGTATATTGTTTTATTTAAAACATTATTCAGGGGTTAAGAAGGTTTTTTATAATCCTTCATTTCACTTCTAATTTCACTTTTTTCTTCCAATCCTTCTAATTATTACTGGCTATTTTGGAATATAGATTATTATGTGACTATCTATATAATAAATGTTTATGTGCATAAAAAACGGATTACGCCAGTTAAGCTCCGTTTCTATTTGTGATCGGCTCTAAATTTTTTACCTTTTGCCGAATACTAAATCAAGAAACAATATGAAAAGTTTTATAGTGCCATCAGAGATTAGTAAAATATATATAAATGGCATTGTAGTTGAACCTTAAAATTAAGGAAATAATTTTTACATTCGTAGACTAATATGCTGACGTGTAGACTGAAAATAAATTGAAATCAAGAATATAAAAAAAGACAACTAATAATATGAAGTACAGCCAATATCTAAAATACAACTATTAATAAACATCAAATAAATTGAAGTCACAGACATCTAAAGAATATCAACTTTCATGCAACTTCAATGATATTCATATTTTTAGAAACTCACGACATGAAAAATAAGTAATATAGACTTCAATTTTTTGGTCCAACGGTCTGGCATTTGTCTAGTCTAACGGTGTTTATTTTTGTCATCAGATGTTATGGACACGGGCAATATGCAGAATGAGGGCTCTCGAAGACATGAAGTGTAATTTTGTCACACGACAGGTGGGATTTCCGAAAGCAGTAAAACCTAGTTTGAATAGGTTCCCAGCTGAATAGAACGGATTCTTGCGGTTAGTCCGCCCCTCCAAGGGGGTTGCTGATTGTCCACAGTTCAGAGGGGGGAAGAGACTTGATCTGCTGAGCTTTTGGGAAAATTTTCTGTTGGGAGGAAGACACTTTTAAAACAGATAAAGGTTCTGCAGCCGCTCGCTTTTCAAATCGCTTTAGAAAGAAGACCGAACCACTCAGAGGGTTAAAGCTCAGAAAGCTGTTTATCACCGCCAGTAGTAATCATAAATTGTAATTGGAACAAATCAAATCAAAAAACAATAAAAGGAAACTAAAGCCATCAAATGATGTATCAAAAGTTATAAAAATTTAGATGATATAACATTTGTATCATTTGTGAGGAAATAAAGGGGGAAGAGGAAATGATACAGAGCATATAGAATGTCATACTTGGGCTCAGGCATTGTATGCTGGTGTGAATTTGAGAATCAAAAAATATTTTTGGTTTAATTGTGCTTAAAGAAATCGTTGGTCTAACCTAGGCAAAGAGTGGTCCAGTCTAGCAACCGGCTTTCTAGTAACCCGCAACACCAGTGACAACCGGTTTCCCTCATTGTACCGATGACACATTTTTTTAATCTGCTTTTTTTCTAATTTAAATTACATTTCATAAAAAATTAACTACACTGTTTTGAAGATAAATAAACTACAAAAATTTCTACCACTTCTTCTTGGCTAAAATTATTTCTCAATCACTGCACATCTAAAAAAGTCCAGCGACTCTCTCCTACATAATAACAATATTTATATGGCAATGGTTGTCAAACAGCAATTTGTTTGAAATGTCTCGGATCTTAATTTATTTGATAGGAAATTTGGTGTTAAATCAAAAATTGAGAACTACATTTAGTTGCTTTACTTGCGTGTTTGTGTCTTCTGTTATAAAGAGATATTTTAAAAGAAACTATACCTAGATTAAATGGAAGAAAATGAAGGACAGCAGAATGTCTTTTAGGAGTTGCTGTTGTTTGATTCAGTGTCGTCAACTGGTTCGACACTAATTTCGTAAACTTTTGGTGTAATACTTGATCCTCAACAAAAATGTAGCGTGTTTTAAATAACATGAAAATGTGTCAAATCAGCAGCATTCTCTATGAAATACCTTATCCTATTATAAAACACCTAAAAATTTCTTTATATACCATGGAAGCTCTAACAACCGAAAAAAATCAAAGTTACCATTATTAAGCGATTGCCAATTATACTGAAAGATAAACAGATAAGATATCTCGTTTTCAAAAATTTGACAAGAAGAGACACAAAAGCTAAAATTGAGAACTATTTATATTACAGATTTAAATAATTTTATGCATATTATATTACCGTAATAAATATCTCGTCATATTCCGAATAATATCCCCGCCTCAAGATTTGAATTCTGATAAATTATTATAAAAGACGCTGATAAACAAGCCTCAATAATAACCTTTAAGAGCTTCTGGACACCAATTGAATACTTTTTTTCAGTTGAATTTTCTTTGAAAATGTATATTAAAAAGTACTTATAGATTGTATATCAAAGCAAGTCCAATAATTGTTTAAAAAATTGTTTATAAAATGTTTGATAAGTGATTATGAAATACAAATGATGATTGTATTTTTGCACGTATGTATAGTGCATATTCAACGCGGATATTTTAATTCGTAATATACAGTAAGAGGTTTAAGTAACCTACACCTGAGAACTGAAACAATTTCTCAGAGCTTCAATAGATAGAATGCTTAGGGAGAACAGGACATAAAAAGCTATTATTTACATAATTTCTACTATTTTTTCACAATGTCTTCCAAACCCTTATATTTAAAAGAGTATCGTAATTTTATTTGTAAAAATTAGTAATATAATGTGAAAAAGCAACACTCTTTCCACGAAAGTGGTCCTAAACATTCAAAAACCGACTAAAGACTTCCAGAGCAATGATAAAAGATCTGACATGAAAATGTTCATGTTCTGATTATATTCAAGATAATTTCATTGGCCAACTAATTCGCCAGACATTAATCAAACGATTTCTGTCTTAGGGGTCATTTGAAAGATTTGGTTTACTAGAGAAAGCCAAAAGACATTATTATCTAGACCATTCTGATCTAAGGTCTGATCTGATAGGTCTAAAGTATCATTACTGACTCATTTTCAAAAATAAGAAAATAACACATGAATCTATATCTGGCTTCTTGACTGAGTTACACTATTGTGTTGCCGTTGAATGCTCTTACTTTGAAAATATTATCCATTTAATACATTTTTCGTGTTTTCTTTAGTAAAAATATCTTCAATGACTGAAAATTTATTTCAAATGTAAGGTGTAGGTTAAATAAAATTCGAACTGTATATTTTAAGTTCTATACTTTATTTGGTATTTCAAACGGCGAAGGGTGGTCTGACCACACTTCGAAAATGCTTCTGCATGGGGCAATATTGTTTCTCATTAATTATTTTATATTTTTTCACGTTATTAGACCAAGAATCCATATAAAAAATCATTTTATAAGCATATACAGGGTAGTCAAAAAGTGCGTAGGAAATTTAAAAATCCATAAGAAACGGAAAAATAACCGAAATAAAAACCGTTTGCAGGGTTAGCATCGCTAGGTCACGGGAATCTTTTTAAGATAGGAAAAAATACTCAAAAAACAGCCGATAGGTGGCGCTGACGTACACAAATCAAAGAAAAGATACGCAAATAATGCCTTTTATTACATAACCACCACCACAGCGTATAACACATTGCAGGCGAGTCACAAATCCAGCAATGGCAGACTGCAGCAGGATCGGATGTAATACATGACACCTCTAGGCGGATCGCATCTTTCCACAACCAATGAATGCAATTTACGGAGCACACGAACTCGGCGGTTCACAATCTCCGAAGCATAACACGTAGTACCTATAACCCTGGCTGAAAAATTGAGGTGAACCTAGTTAATTAAGATTCCCTGAAAGCAAGATTAAGATTAGAACTGAAAGGAAAGTTATTATTAATTATGTCCAATTAGATGCCTCATTTATTCATCTCCATTCACTTCATTCATTCATCCTTCCGTTCTCTCATGTGTACAACAAGCTATGGGTAAAAAAGGCTTTGGAATTAAATGAAATTTGGTTAATAATGGGGCAACCCGTTACCTGATGGCTCTGGTGGTAGCGACTTCTGGTCTGGGCAGTTGGCTTAGGTAGATGGAGGGGGATAGCCTTCCACGTAAGCCCTGAAAAGGGCTATTTGGCTCTCTTCCGTTGTATAATGCATCTTCTAGGTTGGCGTGGTTAGTCTGAAAGGAGAAGTGTCCTCGGACGCCGTTTCTTTCTGGGGTGGCTGGGGTCGTAAGTTGGGATTTCTTTGATTGCGGGGTTGTTATTGTTCTCCAGTTCGTTAAAAAAGTTTATTGAAACTTTTTTAAAGTGGTCTTTGATAGTTTTAAGTTTAAGGTCTTTAGCTATATACCTGGATGGACCGTATCGATTCATCCGGAATTTCAAATATCCCCATAACCTGCCTGCATATATGTCTCATTTGCATATTTCCACCGAAGTCGTTTGTACCAGCGCCATCTATAGGCTATGTTTTGAGTTATTTTCATATCTTAAAAACATTCCCGTGACCTAGCGATACTAACCCTGCAAACCGTTTTTTATTTTGTTTATTTTTCCGGTTTTTATAAATTTTTCAATTTTCTTAGGACTTTTTGCCCACCCTGTATATAAAATTAATTGAGTACATCTCAGCCATTGTTAAAAGTAGAATTTACTTATAATTCAATCACTTTTTTAAAAATTTAAATTTTTTTTTATATATATGAACCCCTCCTTTATTTTCCCTTTCTTTTATCATATGTTAACTAAACATTTAACAATGGAGGCATTTGAAGGATATTATTTATCTTTGATTATCTTCCATTGTTAGAACACAAAGGGATTTTAAACAGAAAGAACATGCCTGTTTTGTGCTCTCTTATCCGTTACCTGCAAAAAATGTAACTTTTATTCCATAGGCAAAAATTAGCATTGTATCAATTGCATGAATATATGATTGTGAAAAAACAATGGCTTACCACTCAAAATGGATATATTGCTCTTCTCATTGTACTTATTTAAACAAGAGCAAAATGTTTGAATCCTCATTGTACTTTGATGTTTCTTTCATAAAATAAGAAATCAAAATGTGGTAACTATATTTTTCAAGTAATTAAAATATAGAGGTTTGTGGCTAGGAAAATCGGTTTGAAAACACATTTGACGTAGCTGTTTTGAAAGAGTACCAAACCTGGAAAAAGTAGTCCACAGGCATAGAATGTAATTAGAATCCTTGCAGATGTTCTAAGTAACTTTTCTGATTTAAACACATTTCAAATATCATCATTTTAAAGTTATTTGCAGAAAAGCTTATGGCAATCTATTAGTCGCACAATTTGTTAAAAAATATTTCGCTCTCGAAGCTCAAAAATGTCAAATAAAACTTATTTCTGGATAATGAATGTCAATGGATTTGTAGATAACTTCAGTTGTAGGTTTTTTGCCGAGATGAAAGTTTTCTGGAACCACACCTCTGAAAGGTTAAGGTTAATTAATTGTTGATTTTGAAATCGCCGTGAAATACTCAACATAAATGCTTTTATTTTAAACTATATATATTTTCTATCTACCGTATGGTCATTATTCAAGCCTAACATATGTGTGTTGAGGCCAGGATCTGTTATTATTTTCTTGATTAAACTTAAGAAATTTCGAAAGTTCTAGTATTCATGATAAGCCACTGATTTTCATTCATACTTACTATAGCATGCATTATGTCGAATTCATACTGGGTCTCTTTTTGTTATGCAGCATACCTCGAAAGTGATACCTCCTCCGGGGAACTGAATAGCATTAGTCGTTACGACTTCTCGATTGCTGAGGCCGGAGTCCTTGTAGCCAATCACCTGGCCACGGCCCCACCTCTCCTGAAGGAGACACGCAATATCACTGGAGGGAGGGTAGTAAACCCCACTATTATTGTACCATCAGGGGAGGCGAGAACCTGCTTACTTATACGGTAGCTTCTCATCCGTAAACTCGCGGTGCCCCCCCCCTCCGATGGGGTGTCGTGCAGCATAGTAAGCATTACAGAGTTTTGTCCTCGATAACAAAGTGTTTAGTGAAGTGTGTAAGAAGAATGACTATAAGTGATTTGCTACAAAAGCAAGAGAAAATTGCATGATTGCAAGTTTCAAGGCCAGCTTATTGGCTAATTTATCTTGATGTTTAGTTGCAAACATTCACTTTGTATTTATTAACTCCGTCCAAAAGTTTTTGCCAAAGTTAGAATTATTTCCCTCTTCTGAGATTTTATATTACGACAATGTCTGTAATGAATGGCTGAAATGCGTTTTTCACTGTTCCTGAAATATTTCGTAACGTTTCAGATTTTCTTTCACATTAAATTTTGAATTAGTGTTGCTCAGAGATTTAAATATTTTTTTAAATTTATTATATTATATCTACATTGAAATAATATTTTTTCCACATATCTGGGTTAAAAAATTCATTTGTGCAAATTAGGAACCACTAAAATAGTGCAATTCAAAAGAAAAAAGAATTGAATTTAAACAAATTTTAGCAAATTGTGCATGTTTTGATGCTGCATTAGAAATTATGCCTTCTTTATTGTGTTTGCGCCAAATATTCAGTTTTTGTTGTTATTTCTCTAATTGTTTACAGGGCTGTAAGATATCAAATGCAGTAGATTTTAAAAATAAATAAATTCTGCAAAAGTCAAAGATTAAATGCACGAATCATAATTTTTATTCGACTTCAAGTCAACCTTATAGTCATTAAATGCCTTAGAAATTTGTGAAACACTGCTTTAAGAGTGTATGCACCTAAGTTAAGTGGAAGTTGTGATGTTCTTCAACGTTTTCTTAATTATTAGAGCTCTAAATTGTTATTATTATTGGAATTTTACAAAAGTAGTGTATATAAGTATAATAAGCTTCTTATCTTTCAAATGCAGCCTCTTATTCTATATAAACTACATCATTTCTCCTTAAAATCTACGTGAATAAAGATCACTTAGTTATTGCTTTACGAAGCCTCAATACTAACTAAAAATTATATGAATGGACGTTCGGAAATCTATCTTAAGCAACTGCTGATTTTTAATAACTTTAAAAAGTATAACTGACTTTACAAATTATAAAAAGAAGCTTTTTTTAATTTTTTCATTCAATTATTCTATAAAGGAATATTAAAGTTTAATGCATCAAAATATCTGAATCTGAGTTATCATTAAAGTGTCAAGATAGGTCCGTTATGTTTACCGTAAGTGATCAAAAACCATCTCTTTTAAAATTATAGTTTTTCATTAATTTGATACTTTTTTCAAAAGAGATTTTGCAAGTTTGTTCGATACTTAATTTTCCAAAACTTGCTTGGCTTCTATAGAGAAAAATAAAGTAAAAAAATGAATACTCCCTTTAATTTGTTAAGAAAACCACAAAAGGCAATTTCTCTTGATAACAAAACGGACTACACCACGCTCCTTGCTTTCTAAACATTATATAAAAATACAAGAAATTTAATTTGGTCCAAAGAAAGCTCCACTTTCCAATAAAAAAAGAGCTGAACTTTCACGCTGAAAGAAGCCATCTCAACGCAGAATCAATTCCGCCATATTCGCTTCGATAGTTTTCTTTGCAGGTTCTGCTGTTGCTGTTTTTACCTTTCAATCAAGTGGCCCTATTGTTACGTCAACGTACAAACACCTCTTCAGCTACGCAAGAGGACCACGGAGATAACGATCCTTTTTCGTAGGAATAGCAGGCTATATTCTAGACATCTTTCCTTCTGTTACTATGACAACGACAGCTACGATTCTTTCCCTCTTCTGTGATCAGTTTGGGTGTTTCACGAGGTTTGTTTCTTCAACTATAGATATATTTTTTCTCCTTTTGGACCTTAGGCTATTTCTGTTTCTACAAGTCTGTCCAGTCGCGGCTGGAAATGGACATTTTTCTTTTCATCGAGGAGCTCCTGAATGCCGCTGATGATCCTCGACAACAGTGAAAGCCTTGTTCACGTAGAGATCCTATATTTCAACCAAAGAACTTGATAAAATTACCTCTCTCATTTATCTGAGTATTCTTTCTGTATTCATGTGTTTATCTCGACGAAAACCACAAATAAGCTGCGAATTTAATGCAAGCAAGACATAGTAGTGAGCATGAAATAAGTCCATCTACTCCGAACCATTCTACAGCTGCAAGTAATAGTCATATTGTTATCAAATTTAGTACAAACACTATTCAGAATATGTGTTGGAAGATTCTGTTATAAAAAAGATGTCCTAAAATCGTATTATGGGGGACACTTTTACGGGTCTATTCTGGTACACCCGGTTGGGTTGGGAGACGTCACTTTTTCCGCACGTTAACAACGGGAAAAGTGACGTCTCCCACCCCAACCGGGGGTACCAGAATAGACCCCTTAGAGTTTTATGTGCGAAAAAGACATTAATTTCACAGAAAAGCAACATTGTATGTTTGGTGATATGTTATATTGCTCAATATGTTCTCCGTCACAAATATATACTATTTGAAGTCGATAAACATTATGACCAATCGCTGATCTTACAGGATCACCCGTGATGTTTCGCAAATGTTATGTGACATAGTCTTTGTTCCTGCGAAAGTTACAATTGTTCCACAGTACATTACATCTGTTAGGCATCCCCATATCCAGCAATCGCATGGATTAATGTCAGGAAAACATGCGACTAATTACTCAATCAGCAGTTAAGT
Organism: Araneus ventricosus; assembly: GCA_013235015.1. Taxonomy (NCBI): domain Eukaryota; kingdom Metazoa; phylum Arthropoda; class Arachnida; order Araneae; family Araneidae; genus Araneus; species Araneus ventricosus. The sequence continues at coordinate 8,499 of BGPR01032123.1, read as the reverse complement.
GTTGGCACAACGAACTTTGAACGCATCTTCCAATATGTTGAGATACACCATCTTAAATAACATAAATTTAATCAAGACAATGCTTTTGTTCTATCTGGGGTATCACAACGTTTTGAGCATATCTTGGTACCTCATTATTGTCAAGGGGATTTCCACAAGAGATGATTCCAGCTACTTTTTCTTGAAAAAATAAGATCCCAGGACAGGTACGAAGGTGAACCCTAGACAGACTGCCAATTCCGATGAATACAGAAGGATTAAGTGAAAAACGAATAGATTTACTTGATCCCAAATATGGAAATTTAAGGTATTCATAGTGCCATTCAAATAAGATAGTGCTTTGACATTACATAGGGTTTCTAATGATCACTTTGTATCCACTTCGCTCCTAGCTGGAAAGATCAATGTAAAAGTGAGTCTTTTCTACCATTCGTATGTAAGCAGTTTTTGTCTGCGACTGATTTTGTATGGAAAGAAATTAAGTACCTTTCTCAGAATCATTCCTCTTTTTGTCATGATGCGAATCGGGTGCTGCTACTAAAACGTGACCTCAACGACTGATATGGCAACTTCTTCATTAACTCTATACTTGATACGCTATCATCCTCTGTTAGATTGAACTTTTAAAGATTCGGCTTATTCAATTTTTTCAACATTATTGTCACAGCTTGTAGTAACATCGTCCAGAACGCAATCTCTTAGCCCGAATAAGTTCACGAATAGCAGACGTCAACCACCAAAGCACACTCATATATAATTCACTACAGCTTTTAGTAAAAGCGCATCTCAAGTCACATGAATTAATAACAGACAGGCTGTCTGTTATATTCCTTGTGGCTTTACAATCCAGAGATATTAACTTTGGATAGAGATTAAAAATACGCAATCTGGATTAAATATGAACACCTATTTAACACAATGGAAGTGCATATTAATAAGTTTTAATATACTTCAGTATTTTATATTAATTTTCTTTTATAAAAATAGCTTCGTTTTTTTCAGCAAAAGCGTTTGTCTGTAGGATGAGTATAGAACTATTATTTTCATTACAAAATCGCTGAGCGTATAGTTTGAAATTCCTATACCTATCAGACTTTTATTTACAGCTGAAGAATACTAGAAGAGGCCAACTTATTCATCTTCAACCAATATATTGAAGTTAAAATAAGTTTTTGTATAGAAGGAAGAACAAATACACATAAGAATTGCATTTGAACGACAGGCATTTGGCTAGTTATATAATTTGTTGGGAGGATAATAATTAACAAGGAAAATCAAAAAGTGATTACATAGTTCACCTGAGATATAGTATCTCAATAGATGCATACAGTATGTAGCATATTAATAGCTTTTTAGAAATACAAATAATTTAAAAGTGAACCATTTAGTATTCTTGCCATCTTTGAAATGGATATGGAAAACGAGACAAAATTAATCAATACCTTCTCCATCAGTAGCGCATGTTCTCGAAACAGCAACATCTGAAAGATTGCAGCAAAAACTTGGCATTTCAGAAAAGGACTGGCCTATCTTCCTGATTTCATTGATTAACACTAAGTCGTCTTTCTTATTTTTTGCAGAATTTGTTCACACTTGTAATTATAAAAATGTATTTCTTTCTGATTAGAAAATGTTATATACTTTTTGTAATTTTTGTAGCCTTGCTTTGCTCAATTTTATTATAATGTTGTTTTTTCCTTCTCAGGTTTTTTTCAAGTATCCTCCCCTTTTTTGTGTATAATTTTCTTTCTTGCTTCCCAGAAGGTATTTCGTACCTTTTACTTCTGTATAATTTTGATTCCTTGATTTTGAAATTTTGATTTTCATTTTTTGATCGAGTTCAGCACTATTTTTGCTATTATTTTTATTTTTTTTATTGTTAATGAATTCTCTACTTCATTTTATTATTGTGCACTATTTGTTTGTTTTCTTTTTCTTTTAATTTTATTGTATTTTTTAAAAACATTTTGTGTAAATTGGGTCTATTAAAGACTGAATTGTTTTGTATACTTACTTCTGTAAGCCTCCTGTTGTACATTTGCGGAGCACGAGGAGTTTGTCAAGTTCAATAATAAATAAATAAATAATAAATAATTACGAAAATGAGCAATTCCAGATTTGGCTGCTTCGATAGTTCTTGACGGATAAATTATCTCAAAATATCATCTATATATAATTCGAATTACAGCTCATCGCTCATGTACCATCCCTATTAGCACAAGATGCTGAACAATATCCAAACGATATATTTACGATGTTGTGCGACATTTAGAATATCTTAACAATATCGTAGAAATATCGCAGAATATCTTGTGCTAATAAGAATTTTTACACTGACTACAAATGACAGTTTTTCTCCTGATCCAAAGACAGTTTGTAATAGTTCCGGGTTGATTCACGGGAAGCGAACGATGCTGCTGCTTTTCTTTTCACTAAGTACTTTATAATGAGGAAACAGTAAATAAGCTGATTTTTTTGTATCTCTAGTTCACTTTTTATGGAAACAAAGAACCGAATTTCGTATTTTCCTTTCAATCTACCCAGAAACTTTTTTAAAGCTTCTACTTCAGTTTTTTCAGAATACAACGTCATTTCTCTTTCAGATTCTTAGAATAAATGCAGTTTTTGTAAGTAGATTCAACTTTGCGAATCATTACCCATTTCTCTTACATGATCAACATGCAAAGGAATTTCTGAATTCTCTTTGCAGCATGTTTTGAAAATTGAATCCTCTTTTCTAAGCCATTAATGGCTTAAAGATTTCTTTCGAATCGCCGTAGATACAGATTTATCCCATTGACTTTTTAGTGACACTTGTGACTCATATATTACAATCATTCCCGAATCTTACAGAATTGTTTCACTGCTATTTTCAATCACATTTCCTATTCAGTAAAAAATAGAGTTTTATGTAAAACACATTGTTGATCTAAAAGCAGAGGGAATGCTTTGCCTATTACAAAAATATAAAAATTCCTGAAAGTACAAAATGAGTAATTCTGATTAAAGTGCTAAAAATAACATTTTTATAATGACAGTAATAAATAATAATTAAGCGATAATTTGTCTTGGGATAGTATTTAAATGTAGAGACAACAATTAAAAGTTAGTCTAAACAGTTCGCAAATATCATAGATTTTAATTTTTATGATAAACTGAATCACTGCATTATTTTTGTGGAGACAACAGCATGTCCAAAACCATCACTTTGGAAATAAATTTTATGTCTCTCTTTTCTTCTCGTGTTTTGTCTTGGAACGATTTGTTTCATTCCTATACGATGTTAGTATTCTCATGGCCTCCAATGACTGCTAATCAAGTATTTTAAGATATCAAGTAGAGTTGACAAAATAAATATATAAACAACAAGACACTTGCATCCAGTATTTTCCTGGAGTTCTCCCAAAAGAACCTAGCTGTCTTAAAAATCTTCTCTTTGCTAAAATTTACAATTTTTTTAAAAAATGAGTTTGGCAATTAGAAGTCCAACTAATCCCTGAAAATGCTTAATGACTGCTTCTTCACAAATTTTATGTTTTCTAAATTGAAAAGGAATAAGTATGGGAAATCAATTATATTTTGCTTTTGACAGTATAAGAGAGATTAGTTTTGTTTAGTTACGTATATAAACGTCCAGTTTTGAAACAAGACAAGGCCTACTTTGTGATGGACATCGTAATTTTAAAGCGTGGTAAGATGACGAGGATGACATCTGCGTTGGCTCCTCTCTTCAAACTTCCGCACTTCACCAGCGGGAAGACGTTTGGTCACTAATTATAATTTAATGAGCACCAGGCGCCATACATGGCGGATCTTCATTAGAATCGGGTTTTGAACCTTGGACCTCCGACCCTGAAGCCGAGACCCAGTTTAGTAGACATATTAGCTTGAACTAATTTCAACATCTTATTAATTAGTTGATATTTCAAGTCATTATCATTTATAAAAATTCAACGTTTGAGTAAAAAATAGGAAAAGCTGCAAATTAAAAAGTCTTCCGACTTTTTTTCGATTGTAGAACAGAATAGGTTCCAAACTCCATCGAGCTTTAGCTTCCATTACTTAAAATGAATAAGTTGAAATCACTTCCAGGTTTATAATATAAAATTTTCCGCAGAATCATTTTTTTGCACCTGAACAAAGACGAAAACACTTAAAGCATAAAATAAATCTTTCGATACTTTTTCTTGATCAGAACACTATCGAAAGAATACATCTCATCACGATATCTACAAAAGCAACGTCAAGACAAGATAATAAATTATTTATACAACGATAAAACTTTGGATTACTTCCAAAGTATCTAGGAACTTAAAAATTTTATGGATATATTTATTTACACCTTACCAGAAGAGAAGAAAAATGAAAGTTTGCCCTTAAAGTAACGAGAAAGAGTAAGTGTCTTTCTTTCATTCCAGTACAAAGCAGATCGACAGGTTATTCTTTTTATGTCTAATTTGAAAGTAATTTAGAGTAGAAAAAGAAAAATGCAAATATTCTTGGCTGCTATAAAATGGCACTAAGGCAGGGCTGAAAATATCTTAAAATACAGGGTGTTCATTAATTATTGTCGGGGTTTCCGTACCTCATAACTTTCGAATAAAAAATATTACGCAAAAAAAACCGATAAGCGGCTCAAATACAACTCTCAAAGAATTTTACGTGACAAATAATGGTGACTAGCTGCTCATTTGCAGTCTGGGTAATTATGGTCATAAATAAAATGCGACCGTGCAAGAAAAAAGGTCAGTGTATTGTGTTTTCGGAAACTAATTTGTTTGGGGTTTGTCAAGAACATTGTGTACAAGAACCCTGTGCCCTCCTTGATGAACTGAAGTGCAGAATTGTTAATAAGTGATCCAAATAAAACACCTCAATAAATGATAATATAAAATAATAATATTTTTATAAATAAGATGCTATAAATAATATTTTTATTCGAAAGTTATGAGGTACGGAAACCTCAGGACACAATTAATGAACACCCCTGTATGTTTGTTTGTAAAAATTTATTGGCAAGAAATATAAAACCCTGCTTCTTTGATCAAAAAGAAAAAAGCTCAGCGCTCATTTCAAGCCATTTTTATTTTCAATATATTAATTATTAATATTAATATTAATTATTCATTACAATAAAATTATTGAAGTAGACTATTATCAGCATTTACCCATCTAATACTGTATTTTTAATTGTAATAGAAAAATACTTAAATTATTTTGAGGTTTCTTAAAATGAAAGAATTTTCTTTTCAAAGATAGAGAGAATTAATCAACTTTTCGTAAATATCGAATAACAAATAATACTTTATTAAACACTTTTTTCAACTTGACTTGTTTCGCGTTTGTAAAGATGGAATTTTGTAATCTAAACTTCACGTACTTTCTGACGTGCTAGAGTTTTGAAATTGTGTACATTTGTGTTCTCGATGACACGGCGATATTTTAATGTATTCAGAATTTAATTATCGATCATATACTAGTTTCATTTAATTAAGATTCCTTACGAGCGGGGCAACTTGGTTGTGAATTTGAAAAAATGCATAATAAGATTTTATGACGTTTATAATAATGAATTATAATTAAAAGCCTAACATGTAGAAAATAATAAAAATAAAAATTCTACATTTAGTTAACTAGTGATAGTGTGCTATTAAGAACTGCTTTTATTAAATTAATTTCTAAAGTATGGTATCTAATATTTCTAAGTCAAACACGAAAAATAATAAAGTGAAAATTTTACTAGAAAGATTACATTCATAACATTCTGTACGTAGCATTGCGTATGTAACTTTTTAATAACTGTCATATTTCGAAGAAAATGTTCTGAAAATTTGTTAAGCCTTCTTATGATATAGATGAAATCTTGATTTTTATACAAGGAGACTATCTGAGAAATTAATGGTTGCAATAAAATTTTAAAAAATAGAGAAAAGACAGGCCAGTAAAAATTACGACAATTTTGCATATATCCTTTGTTTTGACGAAATTTTTACTTTTTAGAACCTCGAATTAAAAGAATACAGAAAAAAATATACAATTAAATATATCTCCTACTTAGAAGAGGAAAAATGCATATAAATCAAAGTAAATAAAAGGACTGTTGCTTTTACAATAATAACATCTGAATTATCAATATCGAATTTGCATTATTAAACCTATGTCAATACTACCTGTTATTGTCTGCAGTGAAATTTGGCAGGGAGACAAGTACTATGCTGTAGTTGAATGGGCACCATGAAATACAGTTTATATAATGGCATATGCTGTAATATAATGCATATTAATTTACACTGACGATGAGCTATGTTGTGTCATTCATTTGTCAGTTAATGACAGAAATTTGAAGCTTTTAGACTACATAATAAGCTTCAAGCTTTTGTTCTGCACAAAGTACATTACCATCACAATTTACCATAATATGAGCAGTTTCTTTACAAACAGAGAATGATCTATTTCCATCCTTAGATATATCTTATATGTATAAATTTCAATAAGTAGTCTTTTATAAATCGATCGCATAGAAGAAAAATATTTTCAATTATTTCAATTGAATTAATTTATAACATATTCCAATATGCGTGGAATTTGAATTTTTAGCACTGCAACTGAAACATTTTCCACCACGAGAAATCACACTCACAGGTGAGCATTTTATGTGGTGTCGGATCTCGCTGACGACGCATATTTTTACTGAATTACATGAGAATGAACAATAAAACGATGATTGATAATGATAAACAAAGAGGAAATTGAACTTATTTAAAAACATTTCAAGATATTTTAACTTACACTTTTGATTCAAATCCGAAATATTCGACATTCATGAAAGATGTATTGCTTTCACGCTTAAAATCGCAAATTACTCCACGGAGATGGATCTTAAGATAATTTTAACAGATTATCAATTTAAAGTAATTGAATGTGAGTACTTTTTAAAATTAAAATTTACGAAAATGATAGCCTTAGAAATATTTTATTAATATGATTTTCCACTTTAATTTTATCACGTCTCCAAAATCTAATTAACGATTATTAGTTGAATATGAAGTATGGATTAATGTGTGAACGAATAATCTATTTTAAATGCTATCGTCACTTACATTTTAGAAAAAGCAATCATATAACTTTTATACAATTACTTTCATATCGAGTTTCGAAGTGTCTCAACAACATAATTGTAGCAATGTGGCCAAAAATGGCCGTTAGGCCTCTAAAATCCAGTCAACCAGCTTCAATTGATTGAAAATATATTCTTCTAAAAATGTGTATGCAATCACATTTTTAATTTCTTCTTTATTTTGAATATTCTGTATCTGTATTTATCATGAACATGGTATATGAAGTGGCTAAATTTTTTGAAAGTGATCCAACTCCGTTTTAAAACCTTTTACTTAATTAATTTCAGTCATGTTTAAAGTTATCTAAACAATATTCCTATCCTATTTTTACACATGGAATAGGAAAATTCCCAGAATTAACGTTCAAAAATAAAAATGTAAATAATTTGTTTTTTGTCAAAGCAAATTTACTAAACCAAAATGTTGAAATTTCGGTTATTGCAGAGTTCAAGAAATTTAAATTAAGAAAAATATAAATAAAAGCTTAATATACCGTTTCAGGTTTCCTGACTTCATTTCTTTCGAGGTTTCACATTTAAAACAGATATTTCAACAGAAATATCCAGAAGATATTTCAACAACATCTTATTTATTGTTTTCCAAATAAGTATTGATTCTGATAAATTTATCATACTTTTTTAAATCAGTATCATGTTCTTTTGTTCCCTAGCTCGGAACTTTTCCTGGTTTTTTTTAGTATTGAGAAACTGGTTTTCGCAATTCAACAGTAATTAACTTAAGAGAGCCTTTATTGTGCGCTTAAGTGCAGACTGAACTTGTATGATTTCTTGGTAGGATTCATTTGATTCCATCAAGAAATCACATTTTTTTTTCATTCCTCATGTAAAACTCTTTTTTAAAAACTCTTACTTTTATTTGAGTTCTGAAGAGGTTTTTATATCTAAAATGTTTGGTATGCATGTGGAATAATATATTCTTCTTCACAACATAGACTGAAATATAATATTCGTCTTTCATGTCGATCCTTAAACAAGATGCACTTCCAAGAAAGAGAAAAAAAGAAATGTTTTAGTTTTATTTTTCTTTTCTGCACAAACAGAGACGTCGACAGAAAGCTTCGACTTTTAACCTAAGAGTCTCTCTTCCAGGCTCCATGAAACTTACAGTTTTCCTTGATTTTCATATAAATAAGTTAAATTAAATATACTGAACAAGAAAAATATGAAATACCTGAAAATATTCAAATCTATGATTTTATGGTCAAATGCCAAAAACTGAGTTTATAAAACTTTTTAGATTGAATTCACAGATATTTTCTAAAAATTGGCATCTCTCTCTGAATTATAATTATTAATTAACACTAGATTTAAAAAATAATATAATATAATATAATATAATATAATATAATATAATATAATAT
>BGPR01032121.1:0-17664 GCA_013235015.1 Araneus ventricosus | reverse complement strand
GACCATCAACAAAATGTATATGATCATGCAACCCAAGCTTGAATAACGAGAAAAAACCAATTCGTGAATGAATTTTAACACTTTTTTTTATATGCGATGCAAAAGCTTCTCCTCCTGTTAGAAAATATAGTAATTATTACTTGAGATACACCCTTCATTTTACCCTTGTTATTTTCTTGATCAACAGAGACTTTTATTTTAAGTATGTTCCTAGAGTTTTTTTTCTTTGATCTGATGTAGTTTCAGTGGTGTTTTCTGTTAAAGTCTTCAAAGAATTCTGAACAAAATTTCAAAAATTGTTCCGACGTCTTTTAAACTGACCTTAAATTCAAACCAGCTTAATATGAATAGCGGAAATTTATGCATGCAATTTATACGTACTTAACGTATAATACATATGAATAATGCATCCTATCTTAATAGCTGAATTTTAAAGGCATATAACCTTATTGTTAGGAAGTGTGAGTCATTTGATACTTCTCATATAATTACTGTTACGTTATTTTATAAATTACTATAAGCTCACTGCGGAAAATTAGACGTAATAGAGCCCAACTACAATGAAAAAAGCATTTTCGTTTCTTTTAAACTGTATAAATATTCAGATATCAATGAAGGAGTTTATTTCCCCTGATATATAACGATTATAATGTCGTTATTAGGGGACAGGGCTATGAATCTTAACTCCATACATTGGTTAGCAATTATCTAATATTTTCCATTCATATATTTTCCTTTATGTTAAATCATGCTATATTAATTGATGATATATAAATCATGAAAAATATGATTAATTAAATTTGAAATAGTTATTTATCTTATACTTCAGCAATAAACAACAAAACATTGACGTAAAAAATTTAGATAATTTTAAATATCGTCGCTTAACAAGCCAAATCACCTATCTCAATTTTTCGAAATTTCAAAGGAAAAAATACTGATTTTTTTGCAACCAATAACAAATATTTCTGAATTTTTTTAACATGTGATATGAAATAGAGAACTCGTGTTCCAACAAGATGAGAAAAAAATTCTGAAATATTCCTTATTGTTTGAGAAAAATTAAGTATTTTCTTTGTCTTTGAAATTTCAAAAATTTGAAATAGGTGGTTTTGATTGTTACGCGAGATATAATGAGCTTTTATTAACAAAACCATTATATTTCAAGTGAAAATAAATTTATAGTTTTAATCTTTTAATAATTTTCGCCTTATTTATTCTTGTTAATTTACCTCATTTTATGTTTGTTTTATGAAAGGCTGTGTGATGCAGCATAGAACACAAATCAGTTTATATTAATTATTAACTATACTCACATGACAATAGACGAAGGATAAAAAATAGGATTTATAGGAGAATATGAAGTATATATTAATTAATAAAACCGTTCATATATTAAGGAATATTTATTTTTTGGGGCAGGAGGCCATAAACGAGCCCCTATTATGCTTAAAAATATGATAAATCGCATTTAGCAAGCCTAGCCAAACGTGAAATTTAAAATATTTTTTTAGAATTCATGGGAACGTAGAAGGCTTGTAACTGTTTGGCGGGGAATTTTTCATATCCTGATTCCTTTAACCACCTTCCTTGAATATACATATAAACAGTGCTCTTAAAATCTGGCATAAGATTCTCATGCTGACAGGAGAGAAGTATTTGAAATGTTTGAATTAAGTGGTCTCCATAGTCACATGCACATTATTTAGAATATATACGAGATTTTAACTTAACATATTGATAATGATACAATTGTTAAAGCTGAGAACTCGTATCTTGTTTAACCGTTTTAAAATTTAAAAAAAGATTCTATCTCTTCGTTTATTCTGTATAATATGAAAATCAAATCAATGCAAATATTTCGTTTAACATCAAACTTATTTCTAATCATAAATATATTTTACGAATTAAATGTGTGTATTAGTCTCGTGAATCCAAGACGTTTGCAGAGTTTACATAGCTTATATACTGTGTTCCTAATGCTTAATAATTAACATGCAAATGGCTGTAGTAAGCTTTTATTACTATTTACATAGGACATCCTCCGGAGCAGTTCAAGACGATTGTGAGCAGCTCCCACGTCCACATTTTGGTGAACGGATCTCTAAATTTCCCAAGTGTAGAGCCCTCGGATGAAGGATACTACCTCTGCGAGGCTAATAACGGCGTTGGAATGGGTCTGAGCACCGTAGTTAAGCTTACGGTACACAGTAAGTAAACTTCAGAGCATTATATATTCTTCTTAGTTCACTATCTTTTGAGTCCAGTTTCTACTATCATAGCGCTTTTGCACCTATAATTTTTGAGGTTCCTTGAAATCAACGCATGTTTGAAGTAATGTTAAATCTTTAAAAAAAACTTCGAAGTTAGTTCGAAATAATAAAAAAAGTATGTGGTTTAGATGAAAGTGATGGAATGAAGGATTTTTAACCTCGTAATTGCATTTTTTTTCCTTTTAAATAATTTAAAAAGTTTTAAATTAATTAGCTTCAAAACATTGCCAAAATATGCAATTCATTTGTAGTCGTAATGACACAAAATAATTCGGATTAAGAATATTTATGAGGTTTAGATTAATTCATCAGCTAATATATCAATTCCAGTTAAATGGGCAAAACATATGGCAAAAGATGCTTTTCAATTTTTTTTTTTCCTTTTCCTTTATTTTGGTGATCTTTAAAGGTCAAGTATATCACATATATAAGTCAGCGTACGTATCCATGATATTTATAAGGATTCAAAAGATGCTTTGAAACTTTATACATCTTTTTAATGCATTTTAGACTTGTTGGAAGATAGCATTAAATTTATAAAAGGAAATGATTACAAAGAAACATACGCCTTCCATATAGAAGCTGTTGTACTGAGCAGCAATTTCCTACATTTTATCTTTCTGAATATTAAAAAGCTCCGTAAGTTCCAATAAATGTAAAATGTTTGTAGTTGTTTAATATTTTGGCAATCATGGCACTCGCCGCAAAGTCCCATGAACCTATTCAGTCTACAGTAAAGCTCACTGGTGAGTCCCGACAGTAGTGTCTCTATCGATGGGGCCTCAGCCATTTTTGGTATCGAATAAGCGGATGCAACTTTGTGAAACTGTATAGAAAATATGTACATTTTAAACAGTATTGCTGACATTGGTATCCAACGTGAAACGAACAGAAACAAAGAACAGGTAGAAATTTAACTTGACAGAATACTGAATTGTTTTGATCAATAATCCTCACATTGTTTGAAATTATTAAAGGTGGTGGTATAAAGTTTCGTCTGGATTTTTTTGAAATTTGCCTAGAAGAGATGAACTTAGGAAGGATGTGAGAAAAAAAGAATAATTCTTTTTACCTCGAAGAGTGTTTATAACAGAACAATTCGTTAATTTAATTATATGATAGATTTGAAAATAATCTACTAAAGTTCTTATATGCAATGAGCCGCATCTTTTTTATGAGCTTAAAGGTAAATAAATCAAACGATAAAGCAAAATTCGTCAATTCTATTCAGGACAGAAGAAACAGACTGTTAAGGACACTATTAGGTTCATTCTTGGGTATATGAAATATTAATTAAAAAAGAGAAACGTCTGGGTTAAAAAGAGAAAACGTACAATTCTTCCCATCGAACCATATAGGAAACTCTTTTGATTAAAGCTTTTTCACGGAAGAAAGGCACAATCAATACCAATCTACAATGAAAAGCCTCTTGAGAAATAAAAGTAAGGCCTTTTTCTAGAAACATTTTTTTTGCTATCTTCTCCATGGTTTCATTTCTGAGTAGTAAGCTATGTAATTTCAACAGCAATAAGCAATTTAGTTTGGGAAATAGGCGCCATATTTTCTTTTGAATAACTAAGAAAAAAAGTTGATACCGAAGTTTATAGAAGCAAGCTTTTTTCAAAGCATCTTCTATAATTCTTATAATAATTCTATTTGAACTTTTTGGATGAAATAACATGGAAAATTCAATTAAATTTATTTAAAAGTACTGATTTAACTATGGTAACTATTATTGAAACATCAGATAGAAGAAAAATCCTGGTAACTTGTACTCCCTTATACTGCATTGATGAAAACGACTGCAAGGAAAGCAATCAAAACTGGAACTTAATCAATGAGACACAATTTTGTTTAATTTCTGTAGAAAATCTGGTATAATTAAAAAATTATCATTAAAAAATTACTAAATTAAAATTAACATATTATCCTGGCACGATACAGTGAAAAATGGATCCCAATTCTCATTGATAAATTTAGAAGAAAAATTACGACATGGCCAATTGCAAATGACTTACTTTTTCAGTATTGTAATTTCTTGGGACATTTAACCAGCTTAGTACATGACGTATAGATATCCGAATTTTATTTAATAAAATATATGAGAATGTTATTTCTTCATACATAAACATGCAATGCTTTTTGATGGTCTACTTGCTTAAGTTATGGTAGTTTCCAGTTTTTCAGTGAAGATGGAATTATGAATTCAACTAGAATTAAAATTAAGAAATCTGGTATAATTAAGCAAGCAAGCAATACAAGCGAAAGTAAGATTAAGCAATGAAAGCTGCAAAAAAATAATGATGATAATTCGCATGAGGAAATTTTAACATTTTCTTCCAAACGCTCTGTGAATAATAATTGCTATAAAAAGGATATTAAGATGTTTGCCATATTAAAGGAATGCCCAGCTTAATGAGCGAAACGTTTCAGAAGAACTGTATTGACTCTATATTGCAATATAGATAATATATTATTATATTGCAATATAGATATGTGTGTGTGTGTGTGTGTGTGTGTGATATTGCAATATAATAATATATTATATATATTATTATATTTTCTCCATTCACCGTGATAACTTCTGCACAGAAGCATGCATCTGATTAATCTACTTCCGTAGAAAGTTTAAAATACTGCTTACAGAAGGTGAACGAAAAATAATTTTATGACATCAGATGACTCTGCTTTGTATTGCTCTGAAAGAGAAAAAACTTTACCCTACAAACCCTGCAAATTTCGCGTAGAGGATGTAAGTCTAATTTTTGATGCATCTAGCGATTTTCGCAATTTACTTTATATTATTTTAGCATTGAATCATATAATACTAATCAAGCTTTGCATATAAATAATGAATCGCTCGTTTCAACCGTATTTTAACATGTTTGCAAACGTTGCATCTAAATAGTGATTTAAAACACCAGTCACTTAGAGGATTAATCTAAAGACAATTCAAATATTACGATAATAATTTGCCAAAAAATTGCCGAATGATGTCATTATAGCGCACAAACAGATATTTAGTAGGTTGATCTGTTTGTATATCTAATTTACCTTCAAATATATTAGTAAACAAGCGCAATGCGTTGTCACAACGACGAGGGTTCAGACGTCACCGGACAGCAACCGACGCACGGGCAGACAGATATTCTTTCTGCAAATTGAATGATAAAAAAGATTCTTACGCACAGACTGCAACGGCTCATACAATCATGCCTTAAATATTATCATACTATGATGTTTCGGTGTAGAAGTCCAAAATTTTAATCTATGTCTAGGAAACACATAACACCACAGCATACCCCCGAACTCGGAGCTTAAACGGCTCCCCGTCTGTTGGATGAGTATGTGTGAAACTGTACTGAAAAGCAAAAAGAATTACATCATGAGATATAAAAACGCCTAAAAGTGAACATAATTATACATGAATAAAGAAGAATATAATGAAAAGTACATAGAGGGTTACACTGAAGAGCCAGAAAAACTGGTACACCTGCCTGATATCGTGTAGGGCCCCCACGCACACACAGAAATGCCGCAACACGATGTGGCATGAACTCGACTAATGTCTGAATTTATCTTAGAGGCAATTCACACCATTCATCCTTCAGGACAGTCCACAAATCCATAGGAGTGTGAGGTGGCGGAGATCTATTATCAACAGCATGTAGCAAGGCATCCCGGATATCTTCAATAATGTTCATCTCTGGGGATTTAGGTGGCCAATGGAAGCGTCTAAAGTCAGAAGAATGTTCCTGAAGCCACTTGGTAGCAATTGTCGCATTGTCCTGCTGGAATTGTCCCAATCTGTCGGAATGCACAATGGACATGAATGAGTGTAGGTGATCGGGCAGGATGCTTAAGTACCTGTTACCTGTCAGAGTCGTCTCTAGACGTATCAGAGGTCCGATATCACGCCAACTGCACACGTCCCATACCATCACAAAGGATCCACCAGATTGAGCAGTCCCCTGTTGACAAACAGGGTTTAAGGATTAATGATGTCGTCTCCACACTCGTACACGTGCATCCGTCCGATACAATTGGAAACGAGACTCGTCAGACCAGGCAACGTGTTTCTAGTCATCAACAGTCCAATGGTAGTGTTGTCGGGCCCAGGAGAGGAGTAAAGCTTTGTGCCATGCAGTCAGCAACGGTACATGAGTGGGCCTTCGGCTCTGAGAGCCCATATTATTGATGGTCCGTTGCACGTTCGCACGCTGACACTTGTAGACGTCCCATCATTGAAATCCGCGGCAATATAAGGAAGTGTTGCACGTCTATCTCGTTTAAGGATTCGCGTCTGACGTCAATGGTACAGTTATTTCAAGGTCTTTTTCCGGTCGCACCGATGACAGAAATTTGATGTTCTACCGGATACCCGATATTCACAGTACACTCGTGAAATTGTTGTACGCGAAAATCCAAATTTCATCGCTACTTCGGAGATGCTATGTCCCATCTCTCGTGCGCCGATTATAACGTCACGTTGAAAGTCACTTAAATCTTGATAACCTGCCATTGCAGCAGTAGGAACCGATCTAATACATTTGTCGGACATCTGTTGTCTTATATAGGCGTTGCCGACAGCACCGGGTTACGATGATTGGTTGCATACCCCCGTTATTTGCAAACGCTCGCCTGTACCAATTTTTCTGGCTCTTCAGTGTATAATCCGAATATAATATAAAATATATACAAGATGAGTTATCACATGAGTGAAGTGAAAGGGTAGAATGTTTCCTTTAGTTACATTGTTTCATACAGTTGCAGCTCCATGATTCGGGGCCGTTAGTGTTGTTCATAATAAAGAAGAATTGATAATGAATTACAACCGGTTATATTGAAAACTTAGAGAACTGATACGTACAACAAATATTTAGTTTTATTTTTATTGAATGAAGGGCATAATTTGTCCGTCAAAATATGAGAAATATTAAATATCCAGCACCTTTTGCAGTCCATAGAGGCCTGGAGACAAAGTATAGGCTTGCAAACCGGAAGGTTGTGGGGTTCGTGACCCAATTCCAGTAAAGATCCTCTGTGTATAAGGGATTGATGCATGCCAAACATGTTAACAGTCAAACGTTCTTTCCCTGGTGAGGAGTGGTAAGTTGGAAAGGGGAATTCAGGCTCAGGTGCCGTTCTCGTAGCCTGGCTACGGTTCTAAATTACGTTATCCGTTAAAAACAGCTTTCGTATAAGTTTTAAACGGAGCATTAATGTAACTAGAACTTAAAACCATTTAGTTTTGCATATTTAATGAATTTATACCTTTTATTTGTGTTTTTAGTGGGAGTATGAAGATAGTCTGTTTTTCCGATAAGTAATTTGTGATTGTAGAGAATTTTCTTACATGACATTCTCAAAGCTTTAGCATAGAATAAAATTTCAGAACTTCTTAAACTAATATTTTATTGATTTTTAAAATTAGAGTAGTGCATAATAAAAACAATACTTGCGGGACAACATTTAAATATTTACTAACTGAACATCTAAAAAACTTCTCTGAAGGATGAAGGAAAATTGTATGCTGTTTAAGAAAAATATGAATACAATAGGCAATATTTGTTTTTTATCCATAATCCACAGCGCAAGAAGACATACATTGTTTCCAAGTATAACTGCAGTGCAAACAGAATTTCAATTAAATTCATCTAATCTGTTCATGAATTCAAATAATGGCAGAATCACAATGCTGCAACATTGAATTTTTATCCGTCTATTTTACTTTATATAAATCTTTGAGTTTTTGTTTAAGCATGAAAAGCATGCTAGACAGAAATTTATAAGCAGAAACATTACAAATCGTTTCGACATATTTCATTATAAATAGGAAAATATAGTTACTATGTTATGAACCATGTTAAAAGAATGTTTATTTCTTGTTAGAGACCTCGTCGTCTCAAGCAATTTTAATATACTATAGCATTAAGAAAGAGCCAAAAAAATGTTAGTAAACCAATCTTATAATAAATGAAATTGAATTGATAGCAAGAATATATGAAAGCAACTAAATCTAGTGAGTGAACTAGTGAGAAAATTTCAAAATAACATTTTAAGACACAGCTGTTTTCCTAAAGCAGCACAGACAAAAAAAAAAATACAATTTCGCATTTTGCCAAAATTAATCTTTAAGTTCTCGGTAGTCTATGTTGTGCAATGTATTGCAATTCGTTCAATTTTGAGAGGCAATTCATGCGCACGAAAGTACAGTTTTCGAAAGTGAAAACGATAAAACGTTTGTCGGTTCAAAATGCAAAGCTGCGTCGTTCTTGGAAAAAATAAGAACTATAGAAATTTATTACTTATCAAAGCTCTAGAATGTGTAAATCACAGAAATTAGTAGTGCTGCTGAATTTTTAACTTAGTATATGAAAAGAAATGTTACTTTGCTTGAAAAAATATAGGAAAATCATCAACGTATGTTGTTTTCATAAATCCTTCTAGGGAGGGTAGGAAGTGTAACAACATATAGGGGAAAGTCGGGTAAGATGGCAACCTTAAGATCTGGGGATTTTTCCTGACCTCAATATTCGTTACAAGAGGATTATTATTTCACCAAAATCTTCTTTCAACTCTTAACTTTAAAATGGTATTTTTTAAAACTTTTTATTTTCAAATTTGCGACCCTAAAATCTTATTTTAGAAAAAAAAAGTCATTTTCGGCATCTTATCCGACTGTGAGGGTAAGATGATGAATGGTGTCGCGTAAGGTGACGAACTGAGATAACAATTTAATTCAACATCAAATGCTTTCAAAAAAATTTCAAACTGTTGAGATTACATCTTGATCGTAAGAAATTGCACATAACAAAAATAAAGATAATCAGACTAAAGTAACACCATAAAACAAATCATATATTATCAATCGATATTTTAGATTCAAACCTTAAGAAATGAAATCAATTAAAAAAATCGCATCCCCAAGGGCTTCGATTTTGTCCCAGTCAGTACATGTGGAATGGGCACAGAGCTTGCACATAAAACATTGTAATCCCAATTCTGTTCTTGTTTGCTCTCTACAAGTGATGCTTTCTTCATTATCGAGGTCCTCTTTGTCCATATTGTCATCAGTGTGAACTTATAGGAAATTGAAATGAATTAGTTGAGTCTTCAGATTCGGATCATTAGAAGTCCAGTTGTCGCTTAGCTATCGTTTCTTCTTTCCTGTAAAATTTTCAGCAAGTTTGTTGTGTTTAGTTTTATTAACTTCGGCCTACTTCAACTCTCACAGTTTTCGTTTATTTTCTTTTTCCTCTTTCTCCTTTTTTAATGAGATGATCAATTTTCACTGGAGTGCCAGTGAGGTGCACGATCGGCTAGTGGCAGTCAGGTAGCACGAAGAGCTCTTGAATTAGCATACAGAGGTTCGTCATCTTACCCTCCACCCAATTCGTCATCTTACCTGACTTCACTTTCTTATTCCAAAAAACAATTAAGAATATCAGCTGCATAGAATAAATTAAAATAATACATCATTGAGCAAAGTTTGATTAGCTCTTTACTAATATCACATATATAAATAAAAAATATTTAAATTTGCTTAGGAACAACTCAAAAACACAATACCACGTACTGTGAATTATACAAATAACGGGGTGGAATCTATCGGTGTGACACGGGTAGCTCGTCGTTATAGATTTCAGATGATGCAGAATTTGAGCATTCATCTAGGGTAATTTTCGAGAAAAATCCAATCCGTCATCTTGTACTCTTCGTTGCCTTACCTTACTAATTACTAATTAATATGCAAAATAAATATAATCCTCCAGTGATTCTTTTAATTTTTATATATACATACTAGTTAAGTAAGAAATCCGTGACCTTATAAACTTCTTAATGTGCTGCTGAGTTTGCAATAAATTATGTACTTTCATGAAATTTACTTAGAAAAATACTAGAAAGCAGAAATCACCTATATTATTGCAGTTTAATTCGATTAATTGTTATCACTAAATATACCGAAGGAAGAATTCATGCGTTCGAAAACCTATAGACCAATTTGAATTAAATCATGCATTTTTGATAAATACAGTGAGATAGAAAAATACAATATTCTTCAAACTGAAAATTAGCTATGGATACCTAATGACAGCAAAATTAGCTAAGCTACATATTTTTGAATATTTTGTATTACAGTACACTGAAAAAAGTTACCTGATCGAAAAACTAAGGGAAATTATATCTACAGTAAATTGTTCTTTGATGAAACAGAATATGAAATAAAAAATAAAGCAGTTTGAAATAATTAGAGTTATTTTTATCAAGTTTACAAATTTCCAGGAGTGGTAGGCTGCTCAACTCGGAATTCAATAAAAATACAAGGTTGCAATAATTATCTGCCGCTTTAGATGGTAGGATGTAGGAGTTCCTAATATTCCAATAACGTATTATTCCGTGTAGAGACACTTTATCTAGAAGATTATGCAACTCGTATTGATATTTCACACAATATTTTCTGCGACAGATTGCAAAAGGTGCACTTTTCCCTGCTTTTGTCTAGTTCACCGCCGAGATATGTTTCACAAAAAAAGGAATTTTAAATTCAGATAACGCCGATGTGCAGGCATTGTCGTGTACTAATGTGACCCGACGTCGAGTGAAACAAAGCCGTTCTGAGACAAATGTTTGGGTCGGAACTGTGGAGAACCATCTCATCGGAATAATCGCATACACTTTCACCTGATTAAGAAATCATTTGATATTTCTAGGGTATATGTTACCGAAACTTCTAGATGACGTACAATCTGAACTAATGAGATATTCACTAAGATTCCAGAACCAAGGACACCCGGCCATTTCAGGATCCATATTAATGGCCACATAGACGCCACATTTACTGAACAGTGGGTTGAACATGTTTACCCGATGCTATGGACTATTCAATTGCCGGAACAATAATATCTTGACTTTGCCTTCTGGTATATTTTGTCAAATCACTGAGGCTTCACAGTCTCGCTGATTGCTCTGTGGAACTGGATGATGCATCATCTATCGGGAAGGTCCGAGACACGGATGAAATCTTTCAGTTTATTCGAAATTCTGTTCTGCGGTATTGTATGTTAAGGTAGAGTTTTCTAGGCATAAGTTCAAGTGGCGGAAATATGAGCACTTCAAACACCGACTTAAACCTCGGTAAATTTTACTAATGCTCATTTATGATGGAAATGCACATTCACATGTTCACATTTAAGAACCTTTACCTTTAGTTTATAGTGCTATTTGAGTGAATTAAAAGTATCTATAGGGATATGTCACAATATATCGCAATATTTATTGTTAAAACTAAGAAATTTTCCCAAATACAATTTCTTGGAATGTTCGAAATTTCTATGTATGGATTAAAACATCTATATACTTATAGAAACAAAAGAAAGCGCTACACTTGCACTAAACCAAATAGTTTTGATAAAATAAATTCAAGAGGAGAAGCAAATCTGATCTGATATTTGAAAATATCGATTATCAATAATATATAAATCACAGAAATTCCTATATTGTAATCACTATGAAGTTTTGTTGTCAGTGATAGCTCAAGGTGATAATGCAACTAAAGCCATGAATGATCGCGTCACCGGTCATACGTGTGTGTACTCATTTTAGAGACTATAAAAATAACTTGCCAAAATTGAAAAACCAATAATTTAGATGCGAAGGTTCATAACACAGAATATATATTAATGCAAACTTTCATTCTCTAACTGAGCTGTTTCAAGACGTTTAAGACAGACTGGATTTACTTTTTTATCAATCGGAATGTTTTTGACTAGTTCATCTTCCCGGTATCCAAAGTGAACGTTTTTTCTTATTTTTGTATAAGCAATATGAGGGAGATCAAGTCATGTCCGTCCGATGATAAGATCATCCGACTGCGCATCGTCAGGAACAACGTATATGCTTATGCTTTTGGCCTTTACGTTATCAACTTCAATATCGGCTTTAATTCTTCCAATAGACGTTAATGCAGGCATCTTTTGATTTCCAAAACCGTATATTTTATTGACAGCAGGTTCAAGTTTCAGTTTAAGTTTCTGAGCAACTGAAATCTTCCAAAATTCTTCTGATATGCTATTGTAATTACACAGGAGTGAATTAAACAATTTCATGACGTACTTTGAAATTCAAACTCATTCCGTCTTACTTAAATGTCAATGAAGATCTTCAGTCATAGGTTTCTAATTTATCCCGCTTCTGATCTCTGTTGGCTTTTTGACTAACATTCATAAGACTTCATCTTAGACTAAACAAACATTCATTAGAACACTAAAACAAACTAATACATTTCGTTATCTGCGTACAACGTAACTTCGTTCAACCGTACTCGTAATCGTACTCATCTCTTATTTTAAATCAAATTCAAAGTAAGTCAACATCTGACTGTTGCCACTCATCTGATATCATACACTGTTATAACAATAAATAAGTTGAAGTCACGCCTTTGACAGGCATTAATATTAAATATGATTGCACTAAGAAATGCTGCATCTTCATTAAATTATTTATTTTTGAAAAAAACAATGGAAAGTAAGAATATCAAAATGCCTATGTGAAACAAATTACTCTAATTTAATTCCTTCTGAGTTTATGTCCTAGCGTACGGAAGAAAGAATTCCCGCATTCGTAAAGCTAGAGGAACTAAACGGAAAAAGTAAACATATCTAGCGGAAAATATCATGAGTGTGCCCTCTGTCACTTTTCTTCTTACCAATCGAGGATTTTTGACAGCCTCAAAACATTTCTTTGATCCTGAAACATGCATATTACCCTGCTTTGTCACCTTTTTGACTTTTGGAATTTTTGAAGACTGGAAATACAATGGATGGAGCACAATTTGACATTGCGGCTGAAAAGAGTGGAAAACGTGACAGCCGCTGTAAAATAATAAAGGAAAAGGTATTTCGCTGTGCTTTTGAAAATGCATGAGACTTTTCTTATCATACATAGTATAAATTTGACAACAAAACGTGTGATTCTTTTGAATGTAAATGTGGTATTTATTTAAAAAAACGTTAGAACACAATTCAAAAAGTACCGGTGTTTTTATATGCATATTCATGGCACAAACAGTGACTCATGCCATTTATAAAATACTTTTACATCTTCAATGGAAACACAAATTTATATCATGCTTTAAAAAGGTAAAAGAAAGTACTTATTCGTACTCTGATGAATAACAGACTAACTCATTAGTAATTACAGTTGCAAAAGCAGAGTTTGCAAATGGAATGTTTAGTGGAGTAATAAGTAACTCATTCTAATGTTTTCATAACTATGCAGTAACCATCTTTGTTATTAAATAAGAATAACAATTTAATTGCTCTATTTCCTTGAAAAATAAATAAAATGGTTGGAAGTGCATTTTACCTTTAACTAAATAAATCAGTAAAATATGTGAAATGCTTATGTCATTAAACACAATACTAATTAATACGAAACAACTTTTTCCATTTCAAATTTAAATAAATTTTCAATGTATTTTTTGTTTCGAGATAGGAACGACATAACATTTCAATCAGTAATTAATTTGTACATTTATAACGTAAATAAAGTAGATTCTGTTTTTCTTTCTGCGAATGCAAATTATAAATTTAAATCAGAAATTCATTTTCAGAAATCTGAATGTTCAAAAGTATATGTTACACTATCTATGAAATATGAATGTTCAAAATTGTAAGTATATAATATGCTATGAGAAGAATATATTATATCTCTGAATTCTTTTATGTCTGTGCAAGACCTGATTTGAAATCTAACAATGCATTGAATAAATATACATTTCTGCAGGAAGCCCAATACAATGCATTTAATTTCTAAGAGAATTTGCATAGAAAAAAACACAAGCATAATATTAAATTTTCAAACTGAGTTGCTAAACTTCTCTCAAAATACACTTTAATAACAAATTATTAGGGTAAAATTTTACAATATCTAGTATTATTAGGAATAATAACTACTTTGCTAGTTTATGGAACTTCAATATATAAAATGGAAAAATTTTACCAAGGAAAGTAATAAAAATACTTCCTGATAGTTTATGTTATAAAATAGTTTTCTATTTCGCAAATGTTTCGGATAACGTGATTCAGAAATAATAATATTGTGTGTTCATACTTTAATATCTTTTAGAGGGTTTGATATCTTCTTTCTTTTATTCAAATTAAAGCGCCATGATTAGTGCACCGACCGCAATTTTCTATCAATAAAAACCTTTTATTTTCTATTATTTTCTGAACCCAAAATTTTATTCCATTTATTTGTTTAAAAGACAACCAAAATTTATTATTCATCTCTAGAAAGCGACTTCATCATCTCATTCAAGACTTCTCTGAAACTTTTGTCCAGTAACTAGTAGGCTTAAGAGAGCTCTTCATTACTTTATATTTTCAACTTCCGATTATTATTTTTAAAAATAACTTTTTTAAATTAATGATCAATTATATAGAATACTAGAAATATTTTATAACATTTAAAGACTAAAACTTGGAATTTTTCAAATTTGTTACTTTTGATTGGTTTTCTTAGTTCTATAGGTTTGAACATACGTAATTTTGACATTTGTTTTAATAGTTTAGAAATTAATCAGAACTATTAAAGAAAATTATTAATTAAATAGCAGTTATTTTAAATCATTTATGGAATTTATTTTCCTATAAATTCCCACAAATGGGGTCATTAAAATGTATATTTACAAAATATAATAATTTCATTAAATCCTCTTCAGCTTTTATTAAGCTGAGGTGCTTAAAAGATCCATAAATAATCACCTTCCCTTACACTTTTTATTATTTAAATTCTTTCTGATAAACATAACTGTTGATTGCATTTGTTCTGCACAAGCACAAAGAGAACGCTCCACGTAATTTTGAATGCACCGCTCCAAAATCCGTCATCAATGCGAAATTCCGATGAAAATGGGCGCAGTGCGGTCGAAGTTTTGATTTTCGTATTCGTTCCTTATCCATTTGAAACGTTGGGTCATAAAACTGAAATGCGACCTTGGGGAGAAAAAGTGAGGCTCTCTCACAAAAGTGAAAATGCTAAAATCTATACTCGGGAGGAGGAACCACATCGGGGCGTGGTAACCGCTTTCTCCTCCTCCCGTTTTGAAAATGGGAGGGACGGGTAGGCGCAGCAGCCCTAGGGATCGGACTTACCGTTTGAATGGAACGTCCGTTAATGACCCACCTAAATGCGTGGTTTGAAAATTGGAATTTTCTGGAGTGCTACCACGCCATTTGGCTTGTTTGGAGTGGTCTCGAGTTGAATGTTCAGCCTAATAGTGATAGATATGTTCACATTGCATTCACAAACTTGCTAGTATTAACATTCAATATATATATTAGTTAGCAAATTCGCTTACATTTTCACATTAAAATTTCAATTAATTTCTTTTCATTTACATTATTCTCCAGGATATTTAAGGTGGCATTATTAAATTATTATTACATTCTTAAATCATACCTTTTTTCATTCAACTCAGAAACATTTTTAAGTTTTACAATATTCTTAATTTAAATATTGATTTAAGTAAGCAGAAAACAAAACGCTATTTTAATTAATGAAAAAAACATCTTACATTGTTTTTAAAATAATTTGAAAGGTTTAAGATACATTTTATTACTGTACCTCCATGAAAGTACTCAAAGTATTATTTTCAATTATACAAATAGTGAAGTATCCAGCACAGATTTCAAAATTGCCAAAGGAATCAAAAACTTTTGGCAGGAAAGAATCTCAAATATTTTATTAAGGAAGATGCATTAAATCAACAGTTTCAATTGATATAAATTTGCAAGTGTAATCTTAGAATGACAGCAAAGAACTCAAAGTTTTTTCAAAAGGCGAATTAAAATTCGAGGAATACTAGATTTTACTAGAAGACTGAAGATATACATTGTTATTTTAACTCTAACAGTGTCTAAAATTTAATGACCAAAATTACAAACTGTCAAGTGAGGAAACACAAATCCAAAATTAGTAAAGGAAGCAAAGATTTCATCAATACAAGTAATTTTCGGAAGCATTATATTGAATCTAGATACTATGAAGTGTTTCCAAGACTTTTCGATACACTGAAAAGATTGTGAATGAGAGGTCAAGGGTAAAATCAATTAACTCTGTGCTTTAATATCAAGAATCAATGCAAAGCTCCTGCGATCGATATCAATCTAGCAGACTCTCTCCCAAGAGAATAATTAACTGATTTCCGAAGTTTATGTAAGGGGTGTCAAGAAAGGATTTGTTCTTGTTTCATTCCTGTTTACAATATTCATACCTTGATATCTTCCGATGCAAAGATCTCTAGTTCGAAATTCAAGGTAGATAATTAATGATAATTTTTAAAAAATGGATTCAAGGAAAACTTCATAAGGATAAAAATCATTTCCAGATAAAAATTATATAAAACTAGCTGTTATGTCCAGTGTTGCTCAGGATTAAAATACTTTACTTCTAATATTTTTAATGAAAAAAACTATTTTTCTATAGAAAATTATAATACGTAAAAATTCCTTTAGCGTCTAAAACGTTTTTACTTCAAATTTCTTACAGTGAAGTATAAAAAGGAATTTGACGAATGTTTTGGGACAATTAATTAAATAGATAAATTTTCATTAATAACAAGCGTTAAAATAAACCATATCAGTAGTTGTTCCTGATATAAATTATGAATAGTCTGCTTTTAAACTTTCCTTTAGTATTTCTACAGAATTTTGTTTATATGTTCTAGCAACAACTCTTCGTATTCTAGCTTTTATCAATAAAAAAATACATTGCTAAAAATTTTAAATTTTAAACATAATTGAATTTTTTCAAATTATTGAAATGAGAGCAACAATTTGAACTCAAATGAAATTTGTATCACTGAAAAGCTATTGTTTAAACTTTAATATAGTATAAAAATAGTTATTGCAACATAAGACTTTCGAAATATATCACGGAAGAACGCAAAATCTTGCTTAATTTTCAATTAACTAAAGTTTCAATTAACTTTCGGGCCCTTAAAAGTTGACATTTATCTTTCACTTCTTGTATAAAATATTTACAGAAATAAAAAGAAATTTGTTCTATGTCTCACCGTCGCCTAGAAACGAAGTATCAATAAAAATTCTTTATTTCAAAATCATCTGCAAGTAATCAAAGTCTTTAAAACACTTTTTAAATTAATAAAATTTAAGGGAAACATTGCATGGAAATAAAATTGGTATCATTGAAAAATAAATATTTTAGAGTTTAAGATGATATAAAAATATTTTTTGTCGGACAGTTTGCTCCGAAGTTACTGCGGAAAAACGGTTTCGGTTAATTTCTAATTAACTAACAGGTTAGTTAACTTTTGGACTTTGAAAAGTTCATAAGTGTCTTCCCCTTGTCTTAAATAATAAGTGTG
>BGPR01032120.1:1124-14840 GCA_013235015.1 Araneus ventricosus | reverse complement strand
GTAGATGATGACAAACTGTTTTCTTCTGTCCAGAAGCCCGAATTGAACGTAGGAGATGATGACAAACTTTTTTCTTCTGTCCAGAAGCCCTAGTATGACGAAGCTGCGAGTGTAAAAGATGGAGCATGTTCATCATCTGAGGGCGCAGTGAACGCAAGCGAGGTCGTAGACTGGTGAAAATAAGATGTCGTCGGTCAGAAGATGTACATTGCTTAGCTACTGGAAGGCAGTAAAGTAAAATGAATTGCTGCATAATACAGGTTTCTGAAATTTTCACTTTTTTCTGCACAATTGGTTCTTATAATGCTACCTGACGGGGAGATTTTGTATTAAATTTTAACTATACGAAGAAAAATAAAACCACCAGTGCGCATGAAATGATTATCCAGCACCCAATTTTACAATCCAATTGTTTTTTTTCTGGTTTCTTGAAATACTTGCAGATTTTTTTTTGTCCATCCTGTATTTAAATGTGAAAAAAAATTGAGTCTTCACGTAGCTTTACAAGCGGGAGTAAATAAGCTTCTTGTCATAATGAGATATACCCTTTACATAATTAGTTATCAAGATTTGAAGAACTGTGGAAGAAATTAAATAAATAAAAGTTACCACTCTTAAAATTATAAATATTTCGATGTATAATTTTAAAAAAGTGGAGCCAACAATTTTCTCTGTTTGTTCGTTTACCTTTTATCTAATAAAGAGCTTGGATCTTTAAGTCTGGGCTGGTAACTGAAAATTTGGTATCGATTGATATAAAATTTATCTCGCTATCATTGATAGTTCCCGAAAAGTTTTAAATGATATTAATTGTATATTAAGATCTACAGTAGTCAATTTGTAAGTAATCACCATGGATAAACACTTCGATGTGAACTCCTGTCTCTGACATTCTCTCTGTCCTCAGTAACGGCGGTCACCCCTTCATGGTACTGTAACTGGAGCTCACGGATAATTTCAAATTTAATAGCTCTAAAATAGTGAAATAACATTTGCTATCAATTGATATAATATTTATCTCACTATGATCAAAAGTTCCCGAGAAATTTTAAATTATATTAATCATATATTTAAAATCAATTACTTTTTTAATAGGAAGTAGTAAATCACGTCTGTGCTACATCATGCGGGTCATATAGTTTGGACGCCATGATGCACCTGATTATTTATTGCAATCGTGATGACATAAATTGATAATATTCTTGGCAACGTTTGACAAGCACAGAAGTGCTTTGTTTTGATTAGAATTTCGAAAAAGAATTCCTTTGAAATTTTAACTTTCGATTTACGTTTGACAAGATGAGAATTTCATGGTTATTGAATTACAATAAAATTGTTGAACAACGAAAAATACTTCACACGAAATGTTTTTTACCAAGAGGTTTTCTGAACAAAGAAATATGTAAATAAAAAATATTTCCTGTCATAAAACATATGTTTATTTTATTTGTTTTCAAACAATGTTAAACATCTCTCTCGCATATATATCTCTTTAAACAAGTGAAATTTGACGGGAAATCTCTCGAATGAAGAGGCAATTTGCACCCGTCATACCATGACGTGTGGTTTTCTGCTTGTTAAGAAGATCTATCTAATTTATTATTCTTGATATGATTAAGAAAGAGGACATACACAGTATTATCGCTTGCGCGTAATAAACGATAGCAGCGCCCTTTATTGTGGAAATTGAACTTAATAATTCCTGTCCCCCATTTCCAGCGAAAACCAATCTAAATGGCGCTATGTTGGATCTTTGGTAAGGATAAAGGGAAATTTTATTATTGCATACTCCTCGTATCTTCTTTGTTTTTGATTTATTAGGATTGGGGAATTATAACAGCTATGTTAGGAATGAATAGATCATATCTGCATAATACCTTCTATTCAAGATTCCTCGAGATGAGAACTGCATGTTTAAAATGCTTTTCAAAATTTTATCAAATTTTATTTAAATTAATTTCAAATTTGTAATAATTAAAAAAAATCTATTGCTTGTGTATATGAAATAATGAAATTTCTTTTTATTTGTGTGCAATTCCATTAACATTTTAAAATGCATATGATTTGAAATAATCTGAAAATATACAGTATTCCTTTGTTTTCTCTAATTATAAAAGATTTATTCTCGTGTAATGACTTCGTGATAAAAATAATTTTCAGAAATGTTAATTTATCTTTCGCTATTAGTATCGAAAAACTTAACTTATTGTTAGTATTGTTATTTATTTTCAACTGTTATGATAATTTAAGGTGAGAAAAATTATTAATTAAAATTAAAAATTATCTATAATTAAAAAAAGGACAACTTATAGGGATAAAATTGTGATCGCTTTCACCCTATTTTCAGAATTAACAATACAATTTTTATAATAGTTATAGGATAAAATTTAGAAATATGTTAAAAAAATTTTGACTTTTTTATTATTATAGAATATATAATATTTTAAACCTTCCACTTCAATTCATCGTTACATGAGTGTTTCTTTTAAGACAAAGCTTAGATTTTTATATCCAGCTTAGTAATTTAAAATTAATGTTAGTGTCATTTTTTATGGAAGTGATGTAGAAACGTCGACGTTGCGTGGATGATGAAACGTATATATAAGTAATCCTAAATTTTGTTTGTTATAAGCATTGACTAAAACTAAATAAAGCGGACATGAAGATCCGATATACATAACACATATGCAATCCTACCAAAAAAATGTTTAATATTCTAATATTTCTTATATCTTTTCAAAGAACTTTTTTTTTCTTATATATGTAATAATCAAATTTTTTAACTTTCTACAAATAACTTTAACGACACCCGTTTTTAATTACTTCTACTTCCATCGGAATAAGCGCAATTCTACTTTTACTTTCAGTTGCGAGTTTTCCTGAAAAATCCCCTTTTCTGAAAAGTTCAAATTTCTGCAGATTCCTAACTGACCTTTTTGAATCCAACTTTTTTACTTGATTTGTGGCGGCATCTCGAACCTCTTGCATTTGCCATTGCATTTCACCTTTCATCTTGCCAAGAAGACGGCAGGTAGATGAGCTTTATTCTTTCATGCAAAATGCTAAGAAGGTGCAATTGTTCTGCACGTGCATATTGACGTGGTAGGTTCATTGCCTATGTCTAGGAATAATAGGTATCTGCTGAAATTCATTGATAGGTTCACCAGATGAGTTGAAGCTGTTCCCATGGTTGATCAGGCAACAACGATAGTTGCGCTTTCCTACAGGAATGGGTTTCTCGTTTTCAGGATTGGTCTCCGACATATTTTACATAAGCACCCACCCGCAACATCGAAAATGCAGGCCAAGTTGAAATCCAGTCAGACAGCAGACAGCTTCGGACAAGAGCGGAGCCTTTTATTTCCTCCTCCACTGATGCCGCTCTACGGCAAATGAATTCCATGATATCTAATCTATCTCAAATGACGTAATCCTTCGTGAATCAGATGATGGCGATGCTTTCAACACAGATCAGTTCCCTCAAAATTCAGGCACCAAGTGCCCCTTCGAACTGAACCTTCTTATTTTTCCAGGTTTGCTTTTCGGTGATCTCTACTTGAAACAGGGTAAAAGTGCTTCGGCACTACACCCCAGAAAATATAAACACCAGTGAAGTGGAATTCTCCTGAACGTGCATCTTGACGTAGTAGGTCCATTACCTCCGTTTAGGAATAAGAGGTATATTCTGACATAAATTGATAGGTTCACCGGATGGGTTGAAGCTTTCCACGGTTGATTTGACAGCGAACACCATTGCACAGATTTTCCTACAGGAATGGGTTTCTCGTTTTGGCGTACCCGAGGTCATTACTACCGATCGATGTACAAACTTTCAGAACCATTTGTTCCCTCTCCGAGGTCGAAACTTCCGATTGATTTTAATTTAACTTCTATGTTACAAATATTACTACATATTAAAATAAGAAATCCATATCCTGAATCAATCCATAGAATCGACTTTCTGAAAACTATCGATAGTTTTCTCTTGGGCAATACTATCGATAGGCGAATTTTCAGAGGAGCGTTTTAAAACTATCGACCGGAACTATCCATACTATCGGTAGTTTTAAAATTATCTACTGGAAGAACAACTATCGATGGCATCGCCGGGGAGAAAACTATCGATAGTTTAAATATCGATGTTTAAGGAGCACTACTGGGCAGATTACAAAGTGAAAAAGTAACATTATAAAACTAATACATGGAAATTGAAAATTAGCCAGATTTAAGATTAATTTTGGCTATCGGAACTTTCGACCGAAACAAATGATAGAATAGAATTTATGAAAACTATCGGTGCTATCTATAGTTTTCTCCTGGGCAACACCATGGATTGGCACATTTTCAGTCGATTTTTTATCAACTGGAACTATCGATAATTTCATAACTATCGACTGAAACTATCAATAGTATCGAAAGTACACCTATCAATGGTATTGCCGGGGAGAAAACTATCGATAGTCGAACTATCGATGTTTAAGGAATACTATTGGCCAGAGACCGAAGAGAAAGAGTAACATTAAAATAATAATAATAATACGTAGAAATCGAAAATTAGTCAAATTTAAGAAAAATTTCTGAGGTATACGTTCTATGGAAATGGATTTTTTCCGGTACGAAAAAAATGCATGCATTTTTTCCCTGATAGGTGGCGCCGATATAATCGATTGAAAATGTAGATGGAATGAAAAGCAATATCAAATATTTTTTTTATTAAAGCCACAAGAGTTGGGCACTGCCTCCACCAGAAGAAATAATACACTGCATAGAAGTCACAAAGCCAGCGACGGCCACACGATAAGAAAGAAAATTAGCTTCTCGTTATATCCCGAAAAGCGCCGGATGCTGCAGGGCGTGTTTCTTAAAACTGCTTAACAAGGTTTAATAACCCCGTACGTTTTCCATTTTTATTTTAACATTACTCTGTCAAAAATTTCGCAAATAGATCTTCATTGATTCGTAATAATTATTATAATGTTTTGCTGCTTAAACCTTTTTCCGGTGTACTTTACGTTATATTCGCCATTCTATATTCCCAGTGATTAAATTGTCAACAGGTTATTTGATGGAACCCATAGCACCGTAAAATCTTATTCAGCAGTGATAACATATGTAACATGATGATGTGAAAATACTTGAATGTTGGAGATGATGACAAAATATTTTCCTCTGTCCAGAAGACGTAGTATGACGAAGCAGTGATTGGAAATGCTAAAGCATATTCACTGTGTAAGGCCGCGGTGAGCGTATGCGAGTTGGTAAAGACTGGTGAAAATAAGAGTGCGTCAGGCAGAAGTTCTATCTTGCTCAGCTACTTGGAAGGCAGCAACACTATATGTTAACTGTATTTCTGCGTAATGCAGATATCTGAATAACATTGTATTTGCATATTTTTCCGGAGTTATTTCTTATAATGGTATATGACGGAGAGTTTTTGTATTAAATTTTAACTATACGAAAAAAATATAACCACTAGAGCGCATGAAATTATTATCCCGCAAGGAATTTTACATTTCGATTATCTTTTTTATGGACTCTTGAAATACTTACTGAATTTTTGGTCCATCCTATATTTAAATGGGGAAAATTTAAGTATTCACTTAGCTTTACAAAGGGAGTAAAAAAGTTTTTAGTGAAAATAAGATATAACCTTTACGTTAACTGTAAATCAAAATTGGAAGAAAATGCAAAATAAGTTTTACCACTTTTGATGTTATAAACATTTCTATATATATTATTAAAAACTTGTTCCAACGTTATTCGTAGAGTCTCGATTTCTTTAATAGAAGGCTTGGATTTTTGCGTCTGGCTGATAACTGAAAATTATGGGCACGAACACACGTAGCGCTTGTGTCGAAATCTGCTGCTGTAACACGACACGTGGTGC
This sequence comes from Araneus ventricosus, assembly GCA_013235015.1. Taxonomy (NCBI): domain Eukaryota; kingdom Metazoa; phylum Arthropoda; class Arachnida; order Araneae; family Araneidae; genus Araneus; species Araneus ventricosus. The sequence continues at coordinate 8,953 of BGPR01032120.1, read as the reverse complement.
CGTGTTCTTTAATCGCGCTATTCACACTGGCGCCACAAAGTTGTGTAACCGGTTCTCGACGCGCGCCCGTGGATCAACTCCGGTTTCGTCTGCAAATCGTCGCATGGACCCATAATAACGAGTTACAGCGCTCACACGTGTTTTAACTAAAGCGTTTTGGCCCTACCCGGATTACAGCTCCAAGAACCAATTCTGTTTTTCATAGTTAAATAAGAACTTATAAGTTTTTAGATGATTTAGAGCATTTTTTGTTTTTTTCGATTAATTTTATTTTATTATGCTGATATTATGAATTTTTTCAAATAATTAAAGCGAATGTGTGCGTATTTGTATAGGATGAAAATGCAATATCAAGTTAATTTTTTTCACCATTTCGAGATAATTTTCGAAAATATTATTGAATTGTAATTTTAATGTAATATTTTGTTTAGAAGGAAAATTATAATATATTATATTTGATAATAAATTTTTAATTAATCTGATTTATTATAAGTGCATATTTATATTTTCTTTTCTTTTAAATATCTTTAATAGGAGTATTGTGAAGAAATGCTTTGATTAAAATTTGTGTCTGCGATAATATGATTAGGCGTTTTTTTCCCGAGGAAATAGTCTTATCATCGGCACTCGCTTTATATCCAGATTTTCACTGATACATTAATTAAACTATTCGCTGATTCATTAAATGCATCAAGTTTTCTTTTACATTTAATTTTTTTGACATTTAGGAAGTTGCAAAACTTAATTTGCTTTTTCCTATTTTAAAGTCCATTTCATAAAAAGTTAATTACGCCGTTCTGAGAATAAATAAATAATCTACAAAAAATTAATTACCTGTATTTCGTTAAAATTATTTCTTCACTGCAGTGCAGGAAACAATGTCCAGATTGTCCAAATTTGGCGGCTTCATCTAATCATTTCATTTACATGAATTTAAAAGTTGTGCAATTTTTTCTTTAATTTTAACAAATTTCCGAATATATTTTTATTTTTACTTTTCGAAAAAAGAAGATAATATTTTTTAACTAATCGGTTGAAAATTATGAATATTTTAGGTCAGTTGAACAATATTTAGCATATAACTATTAAGTATAACGTAACTAACTTTTTCAGTTCCTCATGCACAAATTTTATTATTTCTCGAATTTACTTGAAAAATGTGACTTGAGAATCATAAATAAAAATATATTGAAAAATAATTTTTGTCATACCTAGCTTTTGTAAAATATGAAAATGCTTGTTTTTCAAAGCGATTTGTTCCCCTACAAATAACACATGCAATGATCATTATAAATTGTTATATTGTTTAAAAATAACTCAAAATGGAATTTCTGTCAAAATAAAATTATTTAAAATTCAATTACATGCCTACTATTTATCAGGATAAGCAGAATAAGCACGTTTATCAAGATAAGCACGTTTTCAGATCTGCCGAATTCCCCGTAGCAGAACCCTGTGTTCGTACCCTATCGTTGTTGTCATTTGGTTCGGATGTGACATAAAAAAGTGAATATATTCGAATATAGATAATTTTCGAAACTAAAAGTTCTAAGATGTGATTATTAGTAGTGTCCAATACAGCAGGAAAACAAGAAAAGCAAAGTACATAGCGTTTATTCTTATCCCCGGTCTGCTCATAGCCCACTGAAGCAAGCAGGTTTCAGTACTAAAACATAAATACTTGAAATTAAGCGCTCTACAGGGCTATAGGCTCCATTAAATAACCTGCTCCCTTTTCGCCATTCTTGATTTGCTAATGTAGCAAAGAAGGAAGAGAAACAGAGAATTAATACTTGGGTCTGATAAACGATCGCAGCGCTCTTTCTTATGCTAATTGGAATAGACTACTTTGAAGCTCCCCAATTCCAACGAAAATCAATTTAAATGACACCTATTATGTCTTTTATTCGGATAAAGGGAAATTTTATTATTTCGTATTGTATATTCCGGATACTTTATTTTTATTTGATTTATTATATTGCGGAATTATGACAAATACGTTAGGAATAAATCGATTAAATCTGCAAAATAAGTATTATTCAACAATCCTATAGATGAGAACGTCATGTTTAAAATGTTTTTCAAAATTTTTATCAAATGCGGTTGAAATAAGTAATAACTTTTTAATTTTGTTAAATTTTATTTTCGCTTTTGCATATGAAATAATAGGACTTCATTTTATTTTTGTTCTATTACAGTAGCATTTCACAATGCTTATAATATGGAATAATCTGACAAAATATGCGATATTCCTTTAAAATGTTTGTTTTCCCGACTTTTTATACATTAATTCCTGAGTAATAGGACTTTGTAATAAAATAATTTTAAAAGAAATTAATTTATCTTTCGCTATTACTGTCGAAAAAAATAATGTACAGTAATTTTCCTCACTTATATTGAACTGCTATAAAGATTTAAGGTGAAATTTTTCCAAAATTATAATATCAAGACACACTTATATTGAAAAAATTAGAAGCGCTTTCAACATAATTTAAAAGTTAACAAAAAATTATTAAATTAGTAATCGTACCTTTTGTTTGGTATATGCATTGACAAAAACTAAATAAAGTGGACATGATGATGAGATATAGATAACACATATGTAATCCTATCGAAATAGTTTTAGTATTCTAACATTTCATTTATCCTTTAAATTTAATTCATATATATGTATAAATTTAATTTTCTAACTTTCTTTAATTAATTTTAGCAAGACCTCATTTTTAATTACTTCAATTTCCATCGTAACAATCGCACTTCTACTTTAACTTCGAGTCACGAGTCTTCCGGTAAAATCCCGTTTTCTGGAAACTTAATCTTTCTGCGTATTCCTTCTGCCCTTTTTAATTCAAATATATAAAGTGACAACACAGCACACCACTTCGGCGTACAATTTTTTATGTTTAATACGACGCCGGTTATAGCGTGTGAGTCTGTTTATACTTTAACCATGGCTTGATATTTCTCCGAAATATTTAAAATAATCTGAAACCTATCGATTAAAGCATGATTGAATAAAATAAACTAATCCTCATTCGCCAAAGACTGCCTCTTCATTGGATTAACTAACATTAATTGAAATGATGTTTCATTTAGTCGACATCGATAAATGCTTCTGCTTCGTGTAGACACCGTGGATAGTGAAAGATGTCTGTTTCATGATCAACCTTTCCTTGGGCTAAAAAGTGCACCATGAAAAGAATTTGCATACGAAATCAATTGTTTCGGCAACACCAAAGGAAGATTAATTTTCTGCATTTCTAGTTGTAATATTGAAAACTTTCGTCGCGACAATACATAATGGACTTCGAGGAAATCTTCGTAAATGCATGCACTGGAAAAGAGTTGAAAAATTTCGTGAGTAAAAATTAATTACCCTCTTCAAAAGTTTAAAGCAATAATCCCGCTTTCGCCTACATTTTCGTAAAGAATATTGTATCTTCAATATTTAAAAATTGTTTCTTACAGTGTGCAAGTCGTCAAATCTGTTTCAGCGAGGAAGAAAATGTTATTCAACGTTAAATTTCAATGTCGAGGAATAAGAAAAATAAATTTAAAAAAGGATAATTGTGTATAAATAATAATAGTTTTGACTTGCATTCAATTTGATTTAAGTTCTTATAAATTCTAATTTACATTTGAAAAATGTAACCCCCCAGTAAATAAGCTAGGCGTTATATTCCGAAAAGCGTCTCATGCTGCAGAGCGCGTTTCTTAAAACCTCTTAAAAAGGTTTATTAAACCTGTAGGTTTTCCATTTTTTAACCATACGCTGTCGAAAATTACGCAAATCGACCTACATTGATTCGAGATTAATAACAAAATGTTTGGCTATTTAAACTTTTGTCCGGTGTAACTTGACATTTTTTAAGACAGGCCACCATGTAGCCCAAATGATTAAATTGTCAGCAGGTCGTTTGTCATTTGATGGCGCACAGAGCACCATAAAATATTATTCAGTATTAATAACATATGTACTATGTTGATGTGAAAATACTTGAATGTAGGAGATGATAACAAAAGGTTTTCCTCTCTCCAGAAGCCGTAGTATGACGAAGCTTGAGCATATTCAACCTCTAAGGCCGCGGTGAACGTAAGCGAGTTCGTAAACACTGGTGAAAATAAGAGTGCGTCGCGTCGGGCAGATGATGAACCTTCCTCAGCTAATTGGAAGGCAGCAATAATATATGTTTACTGACTTGCTGTGTAATGCAGATTTCTTTTATCATTCGATTTGCATATTTTTGAGGAGTTGGTTATTATAATGCTGCCTGACGGCGAGTTTTTGTTTTAAATTTTAATTATGCGAAAAAAAATATAACCATCAGTGCGCATGAAATGAATATCCTGCACCGAATTTAAAAATCCGATTATTTTTTTTATGATTATTTGAAATATTTACTAATTTTCTTGGCTCATACTGCACTTAAATGCGGAAAAAAATTGAGTATTCACATAGCTTTACAAAGGGGTTAAAAAGTTTCTAGTTAAAATGAGATAGAATCTTCAAGTAAATTGTAAATCAGGATTGTAAATAAATGTGAAATAAATTTTACCAGTTTTAATATTATAAATACTACCTTATATGATTTTAAAAAAATGCGGATAATCACTATGTCAATAGTTCATTCATTCTTTTTCTAAAAAAAGCCTGGATTTTACGACTTGGCTGGTAACTGAAAATTATCGTTATGATCATTTGGCTCGCATGTGACATGAAAAAGTGAATATTACAATATGCGAATACAAACGTTCCAAGATGCGATTATTAGTAGTGTCCGATAGAGCAGAAAAATAAGAAAACCAAAGTACGTAGTGTTTACTCTCATCCCTATCTGCTCATAGACCACAACAAGTAGGTTTCAGTACTAGAACAAAATTACTTGAAATTAAGCCCTCTACAGGGTTATGAGCTCCATTAAATAACCTGTTCCATGTTCGCCATTCTTGACTTGCTAATGTAACTAAGGAGGAGGGCAAAGAGAAGATTCACACTTGGGTGTGATAAACGATAGCAGCGCCCTTTGTTGTTGAAATTGGAATTGACTAATTTGAATCACCCATTTCCAACGAAAATCAATTTAAATGACACACTTTATGTCTTTGGTTTGGATAAATGGAATTTTTATTATTTCATATTGTATTTTCCGGATGTTTTATTTTTATTTGATTTATTATATTACGGAATTATGACAAGTACGTTAGGAATAATTCGATGACCTCTGAAAAATAGTTATTATTCAAGATTCCTCGAGATGATAACTGCATGTTTAAAATGTTTTTCAAAATTTTTATCGAATGCGGTTGAAATGAATTACAAATTTGTAATTTTGTTAAATTTTATTTTCGCTTTTGTATATGAAATAATGAGATTTCGTTTTAGTTTTGTTCTATTGTTGTAGCATTTCACAATGCTTATAATATGGAAAAATCTGACAAAATATGCGATATTCCTTTAAAATTTTTGTTTTCCCGACTTTTCATACATTAATTCCTGAGTAATAGGACTTTGTAATAAAATAATTTTAAAAGAAATTAATTTATCTTTCGCTATTACTGTCGAAAAAATAACGTACAGTAATTTTCCATACTTATTTTGAACTGATATAAAAATTTAAGGTGACCATTTTTGAAAAATATAAAATCAAGACAACTTATATTGAAAAAATTTGAAGCACATTCACCATAATTTCAAAGTTAAAAAAATTATTAAATTAGTAATGTACAGATTTTCCTATAGGAATGGGTTTCTCGTTTTTCGTACCCGAGGTCATTACTATCGACCGAGGTACAAACTATCAGAGCCATTTGTTCCCGCTCCGTCGAAGGTTGAAAATTCCATTGGATTTTAATTTAACTCCTACGTTACAAATATTACTCGAAATTAATATAACAAACCATTATTTACCTCCTATGTTATAAATATTACTACAAATTAAAATAACAAACCATTTAATCGAGGGTCACCTTTAAGAGAATTAGTTTCATCCTCTTGAGTAAAAATCCCCCCGCAATTTTAAATTAAAAGTAAATTTAAACAAAATTGTAACAAATCTCAAGAATTTTAATACAATCTAAATATAATAATACAAAGATTGAGTAATCTCTTGACTTGTAAACTGGTAAGGTAAATGTAATAATTAATAAATAATTAAAAATTTAAAAAATGCACTGTTCTGCAAACAAATATAAGAACATGAAAAATAATTTAAACGGTACTTCATTTTAATTTGAATGAGTACGAGTAAACAGCCCTTGAAAATAAAAAAAAAAAGAACAAAATTTAATTCCTCTGAAAATAATGCAAAAATTATCTCGAGGCCCCCTAAAATTGCGGGGACCCTAGTTAGTTGCCTACTTTACCTATCACAAAATTGGCCTCTACAAACACACCTTTGTAAATCAGGAATTCATACAGATTTAGAAATGGAACCAATACAGGAGTGGGTTTAAAATTATAGACATTTATGCTAAAACTTTTTATTCAATTCCAACCAATTAATTAATTCAGAAGAAATGAGTAGTTCCTTATTAAATTGAACATATCCCTTTTGAAAAGGGATAATGAATTTATATACTGGACAGTAATGTTCATTAAACATCCATTGACTATCGATACTATCGAAGCCAAGACGATAGTATCGGGTTTTCATAACTATAGACTTTCTGAAAACTATCGACACTATCGATAGTTTCCCCGTGGGAAATACTATCGATAGGTGCATTTCCAGTTGATAGATTTTACTATCGATAGCTTCTAAACTATTGATGCTTTCGCCGGGGAGAAAATTATCGTTAGTTGAACTATCGATGTTTAATGAACATTGCTCGGCAGAGATCGAAGTGCAAAAGTAACATGACCGCCCCCCAAAAAAATCACAGGAATCGAAAAGTAGTCAGGTTTAAAAAAGATTTCTGAGGTATATTTTCTATGGGCATGTTTTATTTTCCGGTGATGGGACACGAAAAAAATACATGCAAAGATTCACCGATTGGTTGCGCTGATATAAAGGAATGGAAATGTAGTTGAAGTGAATGACAATATAAACATTTTTTTTTATTACAACCACAAGTGTTCGTCACGGCCTCCACCTCAAGAAACAATACACTGCATGGAAATCACAACGCGAGTGACTTCCACAAGATAAGAAAGGTAATTAGCTGGGCGTTATTCCGAAATACGCCCGATGATAAAGATCGCGTTTCTTAAAACCGCTTAACAAGGTTTATTAACACTGTAGGCTTTCCATTTTTTAAAAAACTTACGCTGTGAAAAATTTTGCAAATCTATATTCATTGATTCAAGATTAATATGAAAATGTTTGGCTACTTAAACTTTTGTCCGGTGTACTTAATATTTTTGAGACTCGCCACATTATATTCCCAGTGATTAAATTGTGAAAAGTTCATTTGATAGTGCGCATAGCACCGTAAAGTCTTATTCAGTAGTAATAACATATGCAACATGATGATGTGAAAATACTTGAATGTAGGAGATAATGACAAAATTATTTTCTTTTGCCCAGAAGCCCTAGTATGACGAAGATGTGAATGGAAATGCTGAAGCATATTCACCGTCTAAGGTCGCGGTGAACGTAAGCGAGTTCGTTGACCGGTGAAAATAAGAGTGCGTCGGACAGAAGATGTACCTTGCTCAGCTACTTGGAAGGCAGCAATACTAGAACTTAACTGAATTGCTGTGTAATGCAGGTTTCTGTAATTTACATTTTTCCTGTGGAGTTGGTTCTTATAATGTTGCCAGACGGGCAATTTTTGTATTAAATTTTAACTATACGATAAAAAAATATAGCCACCAGTGCGCATGAAAT
>BGPR01032119.1:5589-17664 GCA_013235015.1 Araneus ventricosus | reverse complement strand
TTAATACTTCCGTTCAGTTACATGTTACCAGAAAGAGTCATTTTAAAATAATTAATTCCTATCCAATATATCATTTTACTTATGTGAGTGAACGATGCTTAATACAAAGGATCAGATGTAGAAATTTAACATGAACATCCTTCAGACCTGGACCGACAAGTACAACTTGAAAGTTCACTGGACAAAATAATTATCTCCATTATAAACAAGAATAGATCAGGAAAAGCTATGGTGAGGAATGGGACAAAGCAACATAAGATGAGCCTCAAGTAGCCAAAAGAAATGTTTGGGAGTAGTAATCAGGTAATCAGCTGCACACTTGTGGAACACTATTAAAGAACAAGTCATGAAATCCTTCACAGGCTCAAAGAAAGTAGCCAGACAAGCTTGGGGCTCAGTGAAAACATCAGAATGACAGCTGTATCCAACAGTGGTAGAAAAGTCTCTCTGCCACCTCCAGCAGCGGATTCACAACATCACCTTGACAACAGAAACTCCCCATCTTCCTATCAAAGAAAATTTTTGCTCAGCATCTGAGGCGTACAGCACATCCCAACAGCGGCTCTCAAGTCATAGAGATCTATCCCTTCATTAAAGCCAAAATACATCTTTTAGGAGTTAAATTGCCTATTATGATGCAAAGGCAAAAAACAATTCTCACGCTTCAACCATGGCTATGAGCAGCCATCCCACCTCCATGGCGACAGCACTTTTTTAATCTGGAAGATAAAATCTCCTACCGTGGGATATTAAAGGTCAGCAGACATGAATCTGAAAGTATACTTGAGCGGATCAAGATAAAACTATCAGAGCGGGCAGTGCTTTTCTGTGCCATTTACAAGGCAGAGCGCGTCTCTAAAATCTGGAGAATGGCTGGCCAGTCATTTTTTGTATTCAAGCAGAAGTACTGGCCCTCAAAGCATTAAGGTTGGACCCATTCTATGCTAAACGAAAGTCAAACTCTCTGGAGAGAATGAGTAGTCTAGCTCTTAATCCTTTTATGTATAAAAAGTAAAATCATTAAGAGGATCAGAAAATAACGCCAAGGCAATAGAATCAAAATCAGGTGGGATTACATACCATATGGAAGCGAAAGGCAGTGAGTAGCAGATACTCTTGCGAAGGAAACATACACAGTTGAACAGCCATGCCCCATTTCCCAAAACGTTGCAGAACCAACTACAAACTCTGCCTCCTAGCGGTTGCAAGCTAGTGGGATAATTGTGAGACTGGCAGGATCAGAACAGCACGGCATCATGCCGAAATATCAAACAAACAGCAGATGCGTTCAGAAGGGTACATCCAGTTCGCTTTCTGGCCATGGGCGCTACAGCTTCTAAAGGTTCGTTCTCCATTCAGCAAAACGCGGATGTAGGAAATAGAGAAATCCCTACACTAGTAGCTTAGGATGCCACTAACTTTATTATATCACCACAGGGAACGAAGCCCTGATTCATAGTCCATTTGGTGGAAAGGAAGCGCCCTAATCAAGAAAGGCGAGACAGAATGCAGATCGTCATCAGAGTTCCCTATAGCGATTAACTAAGATCTAATTGAAAGTCAAGAAACACAAGACCAGACATGTGAAATAAGCAGCTGCAAATCCCTCCCTGAAGCAGAAATTCAGAATACAGAGTCAGGCTTAGCCAGAGCACACTAGCCAAAACAGCAACCAACAACACCAAATCTTCTTGACAATTCATTAGAAAGTTCACCCCTTCATAACTGCTTGACTTGGAGTAGCAATTCAGTTAATGTAAAGGCTATCTAAAGTAAAGAAACAAGACAGAACACGAACCAAGCCCCATTGTTTTTGGGATACGATCGCGACGAAACAATCATCAATGCAACGGTTGTAATACGTTTTATATTCCTTCTTTTTTTTCATTTATCGATATGCTGCAGCCCCAAAATCCATTTAAAGTGCAACTAAGAAACAATGCAACTGAGGTAAGCATTCTACACTTTTCATTGGCATGTACTCATCTGTTAATTCCACAATGTATTTTATTTAATTTTTGATTGTAAAATCTCTATATATCAATATATTTTTTCTGTTTTATGTATGGATTACAATTTCCTTTTTTGTGTTTTTGCTGTCTCTTGATATAATTTTTTTGCATATGCTTTTCAGTGATTTTTTACCCATCCAACAGAACAGGGAGTTATCTGGGCTCATCCATTCGAAGGTATGTAATAGTAGTATGACATTGTTTAGGTGTTAAATTTGGAATGGCAAAAGCCTCAACAGGAAATAATTTTTAGAAATATTTCATGACTACTCTGAGAAGATCTATGAAAGCAGCTAGTTCTGCCAGACATGATGAGCCTCACGTCGAAAAAGGTATCCTGCTCTTGTTGCAGTCTTTAAATAATTAGCCATTTTTTTTCCATTTGCGAATTCACTTACATAGGTCTACTTTTTCGCAGTATTGCAAAATTACAATTAAATGCCTACTTTTGTTAGTATTACTGAAATTATAATAAATAGCTGTTTATCATTATTATAAATTACAATAAAATATCTGCTTTTATAAATATTGTTACTTGAGTATCTGCTTTTATCAGAATATAAAATGGCAATTAAATGCTTCACCTAACCAAAATGATTCAAATGTTTTAATAGAGCCAAAATTCCACCCAGTGACTGAAAAACACATTAGAATAAATAAAACGTAACATCCAATCAATAAAATAGAAAAATTCATTTATATACTTGTATTTATGTAATCTCACAGAATATTATTGTCAAATCTAGAAAATCTTACAAAGGGTTCTAATGGCCACTATGTGACGACAATTTACAGACAAAAGATTATTAGAGGTTTTCATCCCTTATTTTAAAAGAGGTCACTAGCCTCGATCTTGAGGAATGGTTCTTTCAGTTCCACCAAAATATAACCTTGCCACTGGGCTTTAAAAAATAAAACTCAAATGGAAGCTTGTCCCAGTTTAAGTGCATATTTTCCAGATTTGACGCATTCTGCATATTAAGATGACAGGCGTTTGCTTTTATTGTGCCCACATACCCAAAACAAAACGCTCTGATATTGAGTCGGTGGGAAAATTCAATAAAAATATTAGTTTTTATATTTTATTATCATAAAGCATATTATATTGAACTTTATTGCCATTACTTTCATATCTGAGAGTATTCTTCCAAGGTCGTTTAATCAACACAAACATTTTGCCTCTTGGAAAGAATTTATTTCTTGACGTTCTGTTATTTATTTAGAGATTGTTATCAGTTTATTATATGTCTCACGGAAAAAAAATTAAATTGTTCTGAATTCATTTTTCACATAATCCATCATTTAAATTAAATTCTTTTAGTTCTATAGCGTTACAATGAAAATATAGATCAACACTATACTATAACTCACTAAGTTCCTAAATCTTGTGTTACTCGTGTTAAGCTGGAAACAAGAATGATTTCTTGAAGGTATTGCTTACCAGGCTTTATTTCGCCAGAACCATTTACTTATTTAAAGTTAAAAGCGATTGGTGTATTTAACTTCTGCTTCTCTCCCTGACTGGCCATTAAACAGCAGGAATTTTTAATTGCGACGAAACTGTCATTTAATTAGAAAGCTTTATTCGTTAATGGAATGATATGGAAATTCTCTATCAATGAAACTTTGAGAAATGCGGTACAAATTGATTTAAAACAAAAGATTCAATGAGGTAATTCAGATCTTTAGCAGATTTAAGCTATGGAAGGATGCTAGATTATTATGGTTTGGTGGCAAGGCCTCCATTTCAGGTAATTCAGCATTATATGCGATTTGTAGCCTACAATTCGATACGTTTTGTCTTATAATAATAATAAAATGAAAATTTAAGCTGAAAAAGGAAAAGAATGAACTCAAAATTGTAGCAATATAAAAGTAACGTAACAGTTGCTATTCCGGATAGCAATAGGGTGTATAGAAATGATCTTCTTCAGTATCATTTTCACTAATTTCTATAATTCATAAACTATGATAGGCGATTTGTATCCTGCCATTAGTCATAATTTGTCTGAAAATAATAATGAAAAATGAAGCATAAAAAGAAAAAAATGAACTCAAAATTACAGCAATTATAAAATTATTGTCGTAAGTTTAATTTCATATGCACTGTTCAGTTCTTAATTTGTAGTAACTTGGAATACTGCATTGTTAACCGTTTAAGGACCGAGTTAATTTGTAACATACGTTAATTTATAGCCTCTATGGCCTCTTTATTTTGAATTACGATTAGATTAAGAGGACGACAGCGGAACGCATTGCACACACAGGTACCATGCGCCCGAATTCGTCACTCATATTATGGTTCGTAATATCCGATATTTTTAAAATCATGAATACTCATTTTACATTTCATGATTTTATCACGTATAAATTATCGTAGTAAAACCGGTTGTCATCAAAATTTGCTTCGATCAAAGGAAAGAAACAATACACCAGCATGTTTGTTTGAGCGATGCGAAGACTTTTGTGTCCCACGACCTGAAAGTGAAAAAGTATGCTGTTTTCGTGTCTTCGCTTCGTGATGACCCTTTTGCAAATATACGGTGGAAAGTGGGGTAGAACCGGGTAGCTAAGGTTCGAAAGCCTCTTGGAGCTAAATTATTCGATATAGAGCTTGTCAGATTTAATTAAAATATTCAATGTTTATTGGAGTACAATATATATTTCTAGAAAAGTCAGAGTTTCATTACATTTTTATACATAATTTCTTTATAATAAAGTCAATTTTAAATAAAGTCAAACTAAAGAAGGCCAGTTTTTAAGTTCTATTAACTCTTCTTCTTTATTTAAATTAGAAAATGCATCATTTATATATAAACAATCAGCGTTTGATGTGCTTTTATCGTCTTCATCGGAGGAATCCTCAATACTGACAGCCCCGGTCTTACGCCACTTGGAGTACCCGGTTTTACCCTAAGTGCATAGATTATGAGAAACGAAATAGAACCGCGCAATTATTGAAGTAAAACCTTATTGTTTGATAGGGTATAAATCCGTAAGAAACGTATAATAAGCTGGATTAAATACAGCTTTTATAACTGTAATGATTTTTTAAGTAAGGATGGTTTAAAAATCAAACGAATATTAGAGAGTTGGGGTCTAAAACAAATAAACCTTCACAGATGCAGTGAATTCAACAGTTACAGCACGCCGCTGTGAATATCCTTTTTTCTAAAATTAAAATTAATTTAATTAATAAAACTAATCTAATTCTAAAATTAGAATTAATGCGCATTAACAATATTAATTACGAGCTTTTTTACCTGTGCTTGTCAGGCGCTTTGCACCCGAAGTCGCCGGCAAGAATATTGCGCCCGAAGGAGGATTAACTTGTTTCATGCCTATAACGATGGAAATTTTTAATCGATATTTTTACTCAAGCTCTGAAGCCAGAATTTTGAAATTTTGTACACTTGTGGAATCTGGAAGTCAATACACTATTTTAACATTTAAACTACATTAATTATTAGTTTTCCGATTATTTTAATCTCATCTTGATTCGATCGAGTGAAGCCTCTTGGTATTGAATTTGAGGAAAATGGTATCAAAATTCCATAATATTTAATATAATGAATTTCAAATTATTGAATATAAATTAGAAAAAATATTATAAGAAGAAAAATTATACTTTTTAGTATACTAATGGAATTGTGTTTTTAAAACTACCTTTATTGAATTCATTTACAGACAGGTTTATCACGACATATATGGCGTTTTATTCGAAAGTTTTAGAAGGATGCTTTTCTTTTGCGTTTAACACACTATTTTTCTTTAGCTAGGAAGTATTCAATTATACATTTGAAAATACGAATAGTAAAAAATTGAATTAAAAAAGATTGGAGTTATTAAAGCGATTCTTTTGAGGAAACCAATTTGTTTCTCATAACAAATTTGAAATAATATTTATTCGGCGATATTACTGACAAAGAAATGTATAATAATGAAGTAAACTTGAATCACCATGAAGCTATGTAGATACAATTTGAATGATGAGCCGTCAAGCAGCAAAGACAGACTAAGTTCTACCTACAAAACAGTTCCCATCATGGCTAGGGTGGGCCGAAAAAACTTTTTTCATAAATCCATTTTTGCATAGTGCGTAAAAGTTGTACAATGGATCTGTTAAAACCGTCTAAAAATTTCATCAATTTCATTTAATAATTAGCCGCTCCCCTTTGGTATTAAAAAATTGAAAAAAAGACAAAAATCTATTTTTTTCCAAAACAAATATATATTTTGAAAATTAATTTCGAAATTAGCTTTGGCATACAGAGGAAATGTTACCCAATGGATCCGTTAGAACTCTCAAAAACTTTTATCAATTTCGCCCAATATTTAGCTGCTCCCATTACATTAACATTAAAAAATTGAGAAAAAGAAGAAAAATTGGGGTTTTTTTTGAAAAAAATATAATTTGAAAAGTAATTTTGAAATTAGTACTAGCATATAACGGAACTATTACGTAATGCGTTAGTTAGAACCCACCTAAAATTCATTCAATTTTACTCCATATTTATTCGCTGATTTAAAAATACGCATGTTTTTGTAAATTTGTATATATATATATATATATATATATACATATAAAACTTACAAAAACGTATAATATGAGTTTGCAGAACCAATTGGTTATCGGATGTGGCGGAACAAATTTGAATACGGGATGGAAAGGAGGAGTAATACGTTTGCTTGAGACATACATTGGAAGACCATTAGAATGGAATATATGTATGTTACATACTAATGAGTTGCCACTAAGGCACTTCATTTTGGAAATGGACGGTTGCACAAAGGCAACATATTCATAGTCTGAACCAATTGGATTGCTTCTAAAAGATTGTGAAAAAATCCAGATGTCAAATTTCATCAAATTGACTGTACTCTTCAGCTTCTGGAGCTGAAAGATATCAAAAAGCTAAGTACTGACCAACAATATTTATATCGCATCTGTCTTGCCATAAAATATGGTAGTTTCTCTTCTAACGTGACTGACAATAGCCAAGGTAAACTCAGTCATGCACGATGGCAGACCTCCGCAAACCGTTTGTTACGGTTAAACATTGACACTCCAAGTCCATCACAGAATCTTATAATACTCGTGAAGTATGTAATGCTGGTTTATGCTCCAATATGATTTGAGATAAAAATGAAATAGAATTGCCAGTAAGGTGCCCAACATTTCTGGAAAATGATTTCCCTTGCAAGGCAGCTTCTAGACAATGTTAAGCAAATTATTTACAAAGCATTCTGAAACAATGCATATTTTGCGCATCCCGAACACCTATTATTAACAATGCTACATGATTCTAGAAAAAACATCCGAGAATTGGCAGTTTGGCATATTCTCGGCTCTAGAGGTAAGAAGACGAAGAACTCGGGTGGTTTGCGTTTTTTCAAACTTCCTAAACTCAATTTCGAAGCAGCAGATTTATATTGATTGGTCAAACTGTGTTGTAACAGAGCCACCTCTTACAATGCATATAAAGGACAAAGACTTGAAAGAAATGTGCAAAGAAAAACAGTTTCCAGCACTAACTTTCGAGGAATTTCCATGTCACACGCAATCTGTTGAACGATGTGTTAAACTAATATCTGAAGCTGCAATGAAAGTTTGTGATGATACTGCAAGATATGGATATATTCGTGCCCAATTTCAAGCAAGGAAAGAACTTCCAACTTTGACAACAAGGGACAATATTATTCTAACACCTAATATTCAATATGCATGAGGTATTATTATATACATTTCAAATTCGCAGGTTTTTGTTTTAATCTGTATTCTGTCTGCATGTAATTCTAGCTAAAATATGCTATTATCAATTTCGCAAAAAAATTGAATAAAAAGTTAAGTTACGTAATAATTAAAGAATTATTATTATTTATAGTACTGTTTAATTAATCAATATGTGAATACTAATTTCGGAAAATAATTTTCATAGTACAGTCTTTTAGAAAATCCGATATTTTTTTCATTTTTCTCCAATTTTTCATGTCAGAGGGGCGCGGTTAAATTTTGAGAGGAATTGATAAAACATTTTGTGGGTTTTAACTGACACATTATGTAACATTTTCATTGTATGCCTGTAAAATTTTTTTTCAAAATATATTTTTCTCACAGAAAACGATTTTTCTCTTTTTTTCTGTTTTTCAATGTCAAAGGGGCTCGTCAATTTTCAAGAAACGTTTTGTGAGTTTTAACTGGCCCATTACGCAATTTTTTCCTACTATGTCAAAATGGATTTCGAAAAAAAAAATTTTGTTAGCATATTTCGGAGCACCCTAATCACGGCGCGGCTCAAACATCTGGACTTCATTTCTGATGGCAGAACTCGTCTTCGTGATGTCAGAATTATTGATCGATACTCTCTTTAGAGAGAGAACTTTCTTATCCCTCGAGACGACCTGTTGAGCTCCCAGCAGAAGACACAAACTTTAAATGGGAATTAAGTCCAGTTTTTTTCTGGTAATTTTATTTTCAATATTGTGGCTACACAGTTACGCATACTGGTTTTATGTAAAGGCAGTATCTGATTATAAACGGTCATGACTTGGTTGTAAAGAATATTGGATGAATAACCTCAACACGACCCAAAATTTTTATCTCTACTTCTGACGAATGACGTCAAGAGTCACGTGTGCGCGGGTTGAGTGGCAGTGAAAATTTGCTAACAGGCCAAATCAGTTTTCGTTTATAAAGCTACCTTTCATCTAAGCGGGCAAGTGAACGATCACAACACTCATATAAGGGCAACGAGAAATCATAGGTTGGAATAGAATGTGAAAGAGACTCATCTAAAGTCAATTTTCTCTATATGGTTTCAGAAGCCAAGTTGTACTGTCATTTTTTTAAAATTCTTTTGGTGGGGCAGTTGTTAAATTTTATTTGGATATGTTAAAGATGCTGCCTATGCTACAGCTTGGTATAAAAGCAGGGAATGCTTGCTTACATCTTCCGACAAAAAGAAACTCCTCGTTCCCATCCTTCCTTGTCATTGAAGTGATGAAATTTGACGATTTTTGAAAGTTCATATTACAAACAGTCAGATCGATCATCCGTGTCTTCTATACATAATTTCTTGAAGGAGTAATCAGGAGATCTGAGTGTCCACTCGTCACTCAGATCTCCTAATTACTCCATTTGACTCCTTTTTATGGGAATATGTCAGAAACCATTTTTACTCCTCTTTTGCGTACAAAAGTAACAAAGGATGCAGATAATGAATGCAATGGCATAAATGACTATGAAGGTGATTTAGAATGTTAGTTGCATGAAAGTAATAATATTTATGTTGATCCAATTCTTTTATTTTTATTCTTTACTAGAAGATTTGTGCCCGGCTGGGACGGGCTTTTAGCTTACCAACAATATCTCAGATTTGATTGTCACAGATTTATTAAAGAAAATGTAGAAGAAAATCCCATGCACATTGGCAGAGTGTTTAAGAAATAAAAAAAAGCAATAAAAACAGAAATGATGAATCAATTGACACTAACTGTCGTTTTGCAAAATATATAAATATTCAATTCCAAAATTAAGTATGAAGAAGAAAGAACTTTTTCAACTGTAACGAAAGTAAAGATCTCCCAGAAGGGGAGAAATAAATGAATTCTAAAGGAGTTCCTCGTCAATGAAACAACATAAAATAAAAAAAGAAAAGAAACTGCTGATCTTAGCTAAAAAACCCTTTCATAACTCAGAATCCAAACAGTATCCCATGGTGTGTATACTAATTTGTAGATAGAAAATGTTCTTAAAAAATTAAAAAGGATGAAAAATTGAACTGATGAAACAATAAATCATAATTCAACAAAAAGATATTCGATAAATGGAAAAATAAATTAATTCCAGTATTAACATCTATTTGATACTAACATAGATCCGCGATGGATGAATAAACATAAATGAGAAAAGCAGGAAACCGCTGAAAAAAA
This sequence comes from Araneus ventricosus, assembly GCA_013235015.1. Taxonomy (NCBI): domain Eukaryota; kingdom Metazoa; phylum Arthropoda; class Arachnida; order Araneae; family Araneidae; genus Araneus; species Araneus ventricosus. The sequence goes on along the minus strand of BGPR01032119.1, from coordinate 7,720 downwards.
GCTGTCTGAGTTTTTTGTTGCCGTCTGGTCTGAATATCTTTTGTCACGTAGCCCACATTCCTGAGCGTTAACTATTTTTCTGGCCTTTCCTATAAGAGATTAAGGCGACCAGGGACTTTCAAAATCATTTTTTTTTAATTCTCAACTAATCAAGTTGAACGTTTGCAGGCTTTAGTATGAGAACTATATAAGGCAACACACAAAATTTCGCTGCAATATATGTATTCATTTCTGAGTTATGGGTATAAATGTAATTTTAACAGTAATTAATGGCTTTCACTACAAATGCTCCAGGCGCTTCAATTTTTCTTTGAATTTCAAGACATTTAATAATAGTATAAAAATATATGTGGAGAAGAATTTTTAGCATTCATGTAGAAGTTACTTTGTTATTAAACTGTAAATGTTTTCTTCGAAATCAAATTTTGGGCATACTTTTTTCTAAAATATATAGTTTCGAGTTATTTTGTATATTAATTTTGAAATTCCTTTGTGAAAGATAAAAATTAATCCCAATTTTTGTTGGTTAGTTGCACATTTTTGAAGGTCCATGGTCGCCTTAATATTCATGTCTGGGTCATATTTTAAAGTAATGTATTAATATGAAATTTTAATTACAATCCCCTGCGAACTTTTTATCTCTTGTGAAAGATGTCATGGATTCAAAATGGTCTAAAATTTATTTAATTATCTATACAACTCTATTCAATTATATATAAATATGAAGTTCCATCTAATTATCATTAATACAAAATATTTTGGTAAGTTAAAGGAGTGTTTTTATGTATATATGAACTTTTTGTGGTTATTGCAGTATATTACTGCAGAAAAATAGAATGCATGTTGCTTTGTAGATGGTAACCATAGACAACAAAATGATTATTGTGTTAATGCATCAAAGTTGAAAATGTTGTTATCAAGAAGTTTTATTAGTTTTGATATAGCGATCTTTTATTTCATTGCAAATGTATTAATCTATATTTCAAATATAATGTATGCCCTGTTACTAAAATAATTTTAAATGAAAATGCAGAAGATCAAGCATTTCATTTTCAGTCTAAACTCTAGGGTGTTTTGAATTCTTCAGCCTATCCCAGATAGCACGTACGTTTGCAGCAAGTTTGATTTTTACTTCATATTATCTTGTCATGACAAATTTGACGCGTCAAACTTGAAGCAAAACTGCTGCAAACTAACAGTGCAGAATCGTCACCCTCGCTTGCAAAACGAGTTCGCCACGGCCAAAATAGACAACTAGCGCCACCCTCCTTGCAATGCAAGCTTGCTGTAAAGGTGTCATGACAAATTCACAGCACGTTTGGAAAACAAGTTTGCTGCAAAGATGATAGCACAATAAGAGATAATCTTTGTCTTTGTTTTAAAAAAACATCCGATTTTTAATAGCATCTCCTAGACCGTCCTTCTTTTTATTAATTCAGTAAATCAATGCTAATTTGTGAAAAAACTAACTTTTTTATAAAAAAAATTTGAAACATTTTCCATCTTTTTACTAAATATAGAACTCGCACTTTAAAGAAAACTATATCGCCTTTTTCTTAATGTTGAAATTGTAACGTTTATAAACTAAATTAAACATGAAAAACAGTTAATGTTTGTTGAAAAATAATAACTTACATTCTGTCCCATTTTAAAAGCAATTACTTTTGAACCCTAATTTCATAATTTATTCTACTAGCAAAACGCAGTTATTAGCGAAAATCGCTCTCTAATTGATTTAAAATCATGTTCTCAACACAAAATTTAAAAAATTAATGAAATCAAGAAAAGAGTTTAAAAAAATCGTATGCGCGATCTATTAGCACAATCTATCTTCTCCTCTCGGTGTCTATCTGGCCGAGTGGTTTAGAGCGTGAGGTTAGCAAGCGATAGGTCGCAAGTTCTAATCCGAGTTTGTGATCGTACTCCGTTTTTGCTGTAATTTGTAATGAGTTTGAAGTGACAAGCTTGCTACGTTGCGTGGTGACTTCGAAGCTGACGTTAACGTGCTGCAAGCTTGTTTTAAGCTTGCACTCTTGTCATGTCAAATTTGTTGCAAGCTTGCAGATTTTGCACAGCAAGATTGCTGTAAACTAAGATTGCTATCTGGGATTTGACTTCGGTTCTCATTTTT
>BGPR01032118.1:0-17664 GCA_013235015.1 Araneus ventricosus | reverse complement strand
GACCATCAACAAAATGTATATGATCATGCAACCCAAGCTTGAATAACGAGAAAAAACCAATTCGTGAATGAATTTTAACACTTTTTTTTATATGCGATGCAAAAGCTTCTCCTCCTGTTAGAAAATATAGTAATTATTACTTGAGATACACCCTTCATTTTACCCTTGTTATTTTCTTGATCAACAGAGACTTTTATTTTAAGTATGTTCCTAGAGTTTTTTTTCTTTGATCTGATGTAGTTTCAGTGGTGTTTTCTGTTAAAGTCTTCAAAGAATTCTGAACAAAATTTCAAAAATTGTTCCGACGTCTTTTAAACTGACCTTAAATTCAAACCAGCTTAATATGAATAGCGGAAATTTATGCATGCAATTTATACGTACTTAACGTATAATACATATGAATAATGCATCCTATCTTAATAGCTGAATTTTAAAGGCATATAACCTTATTGTTAGGAAGTGTGAGTCATTTGATACTTCTCATATAATTACTGTTACGTTATTTTATAAATTACTATAAGCTCACTGCGGAAAATTAGACGTAATAGAGCCCAACTACAATGAAAAAAGCATTTTCGTTTCTTTTAAACTGTATAAATATTCAGATATCAATGAAGGAGTTTATTTCCCCTGATATATAACGATTATAATGTCGTTATTAGGGGACAGGGCTATGAATCTTAACTCCATACATTGGTTAGCAATTATCTAATATTTTCCATTCATATATTTTCCTTTATGTTAAATCATGCTATATTAATTGATGATATATAAATCATGAAAAATATGATTAATTAAATTTGAAATAGTTATTTATCTTATACTTCAGCAATAAACAACAAAACATTGACGTAAAAAATTTAGATAATTTTAAATATCGTCGCTTAACAAGCCAAATCACCTATCTCAATTTTTCGAAATTTCAAAGGAAAAAATACTGATTTTTTTGCAACCAATAACAAATATTTCTGAATTTTTTTAACATGTGATATGAAATAGAGAACTCGTGTTCCAACAAGATGAGAAAAAAATTCTGAAATATTCCTTATTGTTTGAGAAAAATTAAGTATTTTCTTTGTCTTTGAAATTTCAAAAATTTGAAATAGGTGGTTTTGATTGTTACGCGAGATATAATGAGCTTTTATTAACAAAACCATTATATTTCAAGTGAAAATAAATTTATAGTTTTAATCTTTTAATAATTTTCGCCTTATTTATTCTTGTTAATTTACCTCATTTTATGTTTGTTTTATGAAAGGCTGTGTGATGCAGCATAGAACACAAATCAGTTTATATTAATTATTAACTATACTCACATGACAATAGACGAAGGATAAAAAATAGGATTTATAGGAGAATATGAAGTATATATTAATTAATAAAACCGTTCATATATTAAGGAATATTTATTTTTTGGGGCAGGAGGCCATAAACGAGCCCCTATTATGCTTAAAAATATGATAAATCGCATTTAGCAAGCCTAGCCAAACGTGAAATTTAAAATATTTTTTTAGAATTCATGGGAACGTAGAAGGCTTGTAACTGTTTGGCGGGGAATTTTTCATATCCTGATTCCTTTAACCACCTTCCTTGAATATACATATAAACAGTGCTCTTAAAATCTGGCATAAGATTCTCATGCTGACAGGAGAGAAGTATTTGAAATGTTTGAATTAAGTGGTCTCCATAGTCACATGCACATTATTTAGAATATATACGAGATTTTAACTTAACATATTGATAATGATACAATTGTTAAAGCTGAGAACTCGTATCTTGTTTAACCGTTTTAAAATTTAAAAAAAGATTCTATCTCTTCGTTTATTCTGTATAATATGAAAATCAAATCAATGCAAATATTTCGTTTAACATCAAACTTATTTCTAATCATAAATATATTTTACGAATTAAATGTGTGTATTAGTCTCGTGAATCCAAGACGTTTGCAGAGTTTACATAGCTTATATACTGTGTTCCTAATGCTTAATAATTAACATGCAAATGGCTGTAGTAAGCTTTTATTACTATTTACATAGGACATCCTCCGGAGCAGTTCAAGACGATTGTGAGCAGCTCCCACGTCCACATTTTGGTGAACGGATCTCTAAATTTCCCAAGTGTAGAGCCCTCGGATGAAGGATACTACCTCTGCGAGGCTAATAACGGCGTTGGAATGGGTCTGAGCACCGTAGTTAAGCTTACGGTACACAGTAAGTAAACTTCAGAGCATTATATATTCTTCTTAGTTCACTATCTTTTGAGTCCAGTTTCTACTATCATAGCGCTTTTGCACCTATAATTTTTGAGGTTCCTTGAAATCAACGCATGTTTGAAGTAATGTTAAATCTTTAAAAAAAACTTCGAAGTTAGTTCGAAATAATAAAAAAAGTATGTGGTTTAGATGAAAGTGATGGAATGAAGGATTTTTAACCTCGTAATTGCATTTTTTTTCCTTTTAAATAATTTAAAAAGTTTTAAATTAATTAGCTTCAAAACATTGCCAAAATATGCAATTCATTTGTAGTCGTAATGACACAAAATAATTCGGATTAAGAATATTTATGAGGTTTAGATTAATTCATCAGCTAATATATCAATTCCAGTTAAATGGGCAAAACATATGGCAAAAGATGCTTTTCAATTTTTTTTTTTCCTTTTCCTTTATTTTGGTGATCTTTAAAGGTCAAGTATATCACATATATAAGTCAGCGTACGTATCCATGATATTTATAAGGATTCAAAAGATGCTTTGAAACTTTATACATCTTTTTAATGCATTTTAGACTTGTTGGAAGATAGCATTAAATTTATAAAAGGAAATGATTACAAAGAAACATACGCCTTCCATATAGAAGCTGTTGTACTGAGCAGCAATTTCCTACATTTTATCTTTCTGAATATTAAAAAGCTCCGTAAGTTCCAATAAATGTAAAATGTTTGTAGTTGTTTAATATTTTGGCAATCATGGCACTCGCCGCAAAGTCCCATGAACCTATTCAGTCTACAGTAAAGCTCACTGGTGAGTCCCGACAGTAGTGTCTCTATCGATGGGGCCTCAGCCATTTTTGGTATCGAATAAGCGGATGCAACTTTGTGAAACTGTATAGAAAATATGTACATTTTAAACAGTATTGCTGACATTGGTATCCAACGTGAAACGAACAGAAACAAAGAACAGGTAGAAATTTAACTTGACAGAATACTGAATTGTTTTGATCAATAATCCTCACATTGTTTGAAATTATTAAAGGTGGTGGTATAAAGTTTCGTCTGGATTTTTTTGAAATTTGCCTAGAAGAGATGAACTTAGGAAGGATGTGAGAAAAAAAGAATAATTCTTTTTACCTCGAAGAGTGTTTATAACAGAACAATTCGTTAATTTAATTATATGATAGATTTGAAAATAATCTACTAAAGTTCTTATATGCAATGAGCCGCATCTTTTTTATGAGCTTAAAGGTAAATAAATCAAACGATAAAGCAAAATTCGTCAATTCTATTCAGGACAGAAGAAACAGACTGTTAAGGACACTATTAGGTTCATTCTTGGGTATATGAAATATTAATTAAAAAAGAGAAACGTCTGGGTTAAAAAGAGAAAACGTACAATTCTTCCCATCGAACCATATAGGAAACTCTTTTGATTAAAGCTTTTTCACGGAAGAAAGGCACAATCAATACCAATCTACAATGAAAAGCCTCTTGAGAAATAAAAGTAAGGCCTTTTTCTAGAAACATTTTTTTTGCTATCTTCTCCATGGTTTCATTTCTGAGTAGTAAGCTATGTAATTTCAACAGCAATAAGCAATTTAGTTTGGGAAATAGGCGCCATATTTTCTTTTGAATAACTAAGAAAAAAAGTTGATACCGAAGTTTATAGAAGCAAGCTTTTTTCAAAGCATCTTCTATAATTCTTATAATAATTCTATTTGAACTTTTTGGATGAAATAACATGGAAAATTCAATTAAATTTATTTAAAAGTACTGATTTAACTATGGTAACTATTATTGAAACATCAGATAGAAGAAAAATCCTGGTAACTTGTACTCCCTTATACTGCATTGATGAAAACGACTGCAAGGAAAGCAATCAAAACTGGAACTTAATCAATGAGACACAATTTTGTTTAATTTCTGTAGAAAATCTGGTATAATTAAAAAATTATCATTAAAAAATTACTAAATTAAAATTAACATATTATCCTGGCACGATACAGTGAAAAATGGATCCCAATTCTCATTGATAAATTTAGAAGAAAAATTACGACATGGCCAATTGCAAATGACTTACTTTTTCAGTATTGTAATTTCTTGGGACATTTAACCAGCTTAGTACATGACGTATAGATATCCGAATTTTATTTAATAAAATATATGAGAATGTTATTTCTTCATACATAAACATGCAATGCTTTTTGATGGTCTACTTGCTTAAGTTATGGTAGTTTCCAGTTTTTCAGTGAAGATGGAATTATGAATTCAACTAGAATTAAAATTAAGAAATCTGGTATAATTAAGCAAGCAAGCAATACAAGCGAAAGTAAGATTAAGCAATGAAAGCTGCAAAAAAATAATGATGATAATTCGCATGAGGAAATTTTAACATTTTCTTCCAAACGCTCTGTGAATAATAATTGCTATAAAAAGGATATTAAGATGTTTGCCATATTAAAGGAATGCCCAGCTTAATGAGCGAAACGTTTCAGAAGAACTGTATTGACTCTATATTGCAATATAGATAATATATTATTATATTGCAATATAGATATGTGTGTGTGTGTGTGTGTGTGTGTGATATTGCAATATAATAATATATTATATATATTATTATATTTTCTCCATTCACCGTGATAACTTCTGCACAGAAGCATGCATCTGATTAATCTACTTCCGTAGAAAGTTTAAAATACTGCTTACAGAAGGTGAACGAAAAATAATTTTATGACATCAGATGACTCTGCTTTGTATTGCTCTGAAAGAGAAAAAACTTTACCCTACAAACCCTGCAAATTTCGCGTAGAGGATGTAAGTCTAATTTTTGATGCATCTAGCGATTTTCGCAATTTACTTTATATTATTTTAGCATTGAATCATATAATACTAATCAAGCTTTGCATATAAATAATGAATCGCTCGTTTCAACCGTATTTTAACATGTTTGCAAACGTTGCATCTAAATAGTGATTTAAAACACCAGTCACTTAGAGGATTAATCTAAAGACAATTCAAATATTACGATAATAATTTGCCAAAAAATTGCCGAATGATGTCATTATAGCGCACAAACAGATATTTAGTAGGTTGATCTGTTTGTATATCTAATTTACCTTCAAATATATTAGTAAACAAGCGCAATGCGTTGTCACAACGACGAGGGTTCAGACGTCACCGGACAGCAACCGACGCACGGGCAGACAGATATTCTTTCTGCAAATTGAATGATAAAAAAGATTCTTACGCACAGACTGCAACGGCTCATACAATCATGCCTTAAATATTATCATACTATGATGTTTCGGTGTAGAAGTCCAAAATTTTAATCTATGTCTAGGAAACACATAACACCACAGCATACCCCCGAACTCGGAGCTTAAACGGCTCCCCGTCTGTTGGATGAGTATGTGTGAAACTGTACTGAAAAGCAAAAAGAATTACATCATGAGATATAAAAACGCCTAAAAGTGAACATAATTATACATGAATAAAGAAGAATATAATGAAAAGTACATAGAGGGTTACACTGAAGAGCCAGAAAAACTGGTACACCTGCCTGATATCGTGTAGGGCCCCCACGCACACACAGAAATGCCGCAACACGATGTGGCATGAACTCGACTAATGTCTGAATTTATCTTAGAGGCAATTCACACCATTCATCCTTCAGGACAGTCCACAAATCCATAGGAGTGTGAGGTGGCGGAGATCTATTATCAACAGCATGTAGCAAGGCATCCCGGATATCTTCAATAATGTTCATCTCTGGGGATTTAGGTGGCCAATGGAAGCGTCTAAAGTCAGAAGAATGTTCCTGAAGCCACTTGGTAGCAATTGTCGCATTGTCCTGCTGGAATTGTCCCAATCTGTCGGAATGCACAATGGACATGAATGAGTGTAGGTGATCGGGCAGGATGCTTAAGTACCTGTTACCTGTCAGAGTCGTCTCTAGACGTATCAGAGGTCCGATATCACGCCAACTGCACACGTCCCATACCATCACAAAGGATCCACCAGATTGAGCAGTCCCCTGTTGACAAACAGGGTTTAAGGATTAATGATGTCGTCTCCACACTCGTACACGTGCATCCGTCCGATACAATTGGAAACGAGACTCGTCAGACCAGGCAACGTGTTTCTAGTCATCAACAGTCCAATGGTAGTGTTGTCGGGCCCAGGAGAGGAGTAAAGCTTTGTGCCATGCAGTCAGCAACGGTACATGAGTGGGCCTTCGGCTCTGAGAGCCCATATTATTGATGGTCCGTTGCACGTTCGCACGCTGACACTTGTAGACGTCCCATCATTGAAATCCGCGGCAATATAAGGAAGTGTTGCACGTCTATCTCGTTTAAGGATTCGCGTCTGACGTCAATGGTACAGTTATTTCAAGGTCTTTTTCCGGTCGCACCGATGACAGAAATTTGATGTTCTACCGGATACCCGATATTCACAGTACACTCGTGAAATTGTTGTACGCGAAAATCCAAATTTCATCGCTACTTCGGAGATGCTATGTCCCATCTCTCGTGCGCCGATTATAACGTCACGTTGAAAGTCACTTAAATCTTGATAACCTGCCATTGCAGCAGTAGGAACCGATCTAATACATTTGTCGGACATCTGTTGTCTTATATAGGCGTTGCCGACAGCACCGGGTTACGATGATTGGTTGCATACCCCCGTTATTTGCAAACGCTCGCCTGTACCAATTTTTCTGGCTCTTCAGTGTATAATCCGAATATAATATAAAATATATACAAGATGAGTTATCACATGAGTGAAGTGAAAGGGTAGAATGTTTCCTTTAGTTACATTGTTTCATACAGTTGCAGCTCCATGATTCGGGGCCGTTAGTGTTGTTCATAATAAAGAAGAATTGATAATGAATTACAACCGGTTATATTGAAAACTTAGAGAACTGATACGTACAACAAATATTTAGTTTTATTTTTATTGAATGAAGGGCATAATTTGTCCGTCAAAATATGAGAAATATTAAATATCCAGCACCTTTTGCAGTCCATAGAGGCCTGGAGACAAAGTATAGGCTTGCAAACCGGAAGGTTGTGGGGTTCGTGACCCAATTCCAGTAAAGATCCTCTGTGTATAAGGGATTGATGCATGCCAAACATGTTAACAGTCAAACGTTCTTTCCCTGGTGAGGAGTGGTAAGTTGGAAAGGGGAATTCAGGCTCAGGTGCCGTTCTCGTAGCCTGGCTACGGTTCTAAATTACGTTATCCGTTAAAAACAGCTTTCGTATAAGTTTTAAACGGAGCATTAATGTAACTAGAACTTAAAACCATTTAGTTTTGCATATTTAATGAATTTATACCTTTTATTTGTGTTTTTAGTGGGAGTATGAAGATAGTCTGTTTTTCCGATAAGTAATTTGTGATTGTAGAGAATTTTCTTACATGACATTCTCAAAGCTTTAGCATAGAATAAAATTTCAGAACTTCTTAAACTAATATTTTATTGATTTTTAAAATTAGAGTAGTGCATAATAAAAACAATACTTGCGGGACAACATTTAAATATTTACTAACTGAACATCTAAAAAACTTCTCTGAAGGATGAAGGAAAATTGTATGCTGTTTAAGAAAAATATGAATACAATAGGCAATATTTGTTTTTTATCCATAATCCACAGCGCAAGAAGACATACATTGTTTCCAAGTATAACTGCAGTGCAAACAGAATTTCAATTAAATTCATCTAATCTGTTCATGAATTCAAATAATGGCAGAATCACAATGCTGCAACATTGAATTTTTATCCGTCTATTTTACTTTATATAAATCTTTGAGTTTTTGTTTAAGCATGAAAAGCATGCTAGACAGAAATTTATAAGCAGAAACATTACAAATCGTTTCGACATATTTCATTATAAATAGGAAAATATAGTTACTATGTTATGAACCATGTTAAAAGAATGTTTATTTCTTGTTAGAGACCTCGTCGTCTCAAGCAATTTTAATATACTATAGCATTAAGAAAGAGCCAAAAAAATGTTAGTAAACCAATCTTATAATAAATGAAATTGAATTGATAGCAAGAATATATGAAAGCAACTAAATCTAGTGAGTGAACTAGTGAGAAAATTTCAAAATAACATTTTAAGACACAGCTGTTTTCCTAAAGCAGCACAGACAAAAAAAAAAATACAATTTCGCATTTTGCCAAAATTAATCTTTAAGTTCTCGGTAGTCTATGTTGTGCAATGTATTGCAATTCGTTCAATTTTGAGAGGCAATTCATGCGCACGAAAGTACAGTTTTCGAAAGTGAAAACGATAAAACGTTTGTCGGTTCAAAATGCAAAGCTGCGTCGTTCTTGGAAAAAATAAGAACTATAGAAATTTATTACTTATCAAAGCTCTAGAATGTGTAAATCACAGAAATTAGTAGTGCTGCTGAATTTTTAACTTAGTATATGAAAAGAAATGTTACTTTGCTTGAAAAAATATAGGAAAATCATCAACGTATGTTGTTTTCATAAATCCTTCTAGGGAGGGTAGGAAGTGTAACAACATATAGGGGAAAGTCGGGTAAGATGGCAACCTTAAGATCTGGGGATTTTTCCTGACCTCAATATTCGTTACAAGAGGATTATTATTTCACCAAAATCTTCTTTCAACTCTTAACTTTAAAATGGTATTTTTTAAAACTTTTTATTTTCAAATTTGCGACCCTAAAATCTTATTTTAGAAAAAAAAAGTCATTTTCGGCATCTTATCCGACTGTGAGGGTAAGATGATGAATGGTGTCGCGTAAGGTGACGAACTGAGATAACAATTTAATTCAACATCAAATGCTTTCAAAAAAATTTCAAACTGTTGAGATTACATCTTGATCGTAAGAAATTGCACATAACAAAAATAAAGATAATCAGACTAAAGTAACACCATAAAACAAATCATATATTATCAATCGATATTTTAGATTCAAACCTTAAGAAATGAAATCAATTAAAAAAATCGCATCCCCAAGGGCTTCGATTTTGTCCCAGTCAGTACATGTGGAATGGGCACAGAGCTTGCACATAAAACATTGTAATCCCAATTCTGTTCTTGTTTGCTCTCTACAAGTGATGCTTTCTTCATTATCGAGGTCCTCTTTGTCCATATTGTCATCAGTGTGAACTTATAGGAAATTGAAATGAATTAGTTGAGTCTTCAGATTCGGATCATTAGAAGTCCAGTTGTCGCTTAGCTATCGTTTCTTCTTTCCTGTAAAATTTTCAGCAAGTTTGTTGTGTTTAGTTTTATTAACTTCGGCCTACTTCAACTCTCACAGTTTTCGTTTATTTTCTTTTTCCTCTTTCTCCTTTTTTAATGAGATGATCAATTTTCACTGGAGTGCCAGTGAGGTGCACGATCGGCTAGTGGCAGTCAGGTAGCACGAAGAGCTCTTGAATTAGCATACAGAGGTTCGTCATCTTACCCTCCACCCAATTCGTCATCTTACCTGACTTCACTTTCTTATTCCAAAAAACAATTAAGAATATCAGCTGCATAGAATAAATTAAAATAATACATCATTGAGCAAAGTTTGATTAGCTCTTTACTAATATCACATATATAAATAAAAAATATTTAAATTTGCTTAGGAACAACTCAAAAACACAATACCACGTACTGTGAATTATACAAATAACGGGGTGGAATCTATCGGTGTGACACGGGTAGCTCGTCGTTATAGATTTCAGATGATGCAGAATTTGAGCATTCATCTAGGGTAATTTTCGAGAAAAATCCAATCCGTCATCTTGTACTCTTCGTTGCCTTACCTTACTAATTACTAATTAATATGCAAAATAAATATAATCCTCCAGTGATTCTTTTAATTTTTATATATACATACTAGTTAAGTAAGAAATCCGTGACCTTATAAACTTCTTAATGTGCTGCTGAGTTTGCAATAAATTATGTACTTTCATGAAATTTACTTAGAAAAATACTAGAAAGCAGAAATCACCTATATTATTGCAGTTTAATTCGATTAATTGTTATCACTAAATATACCGAAGGAAGAATTCATGCGTTCGAAAACCTATAGACCAATTTGAATTAAATCATGCATTTTTGATAAATACAGTGAGATAGAAAAATACAATATTCTTCAAACTGAAAATTAGCTATGGATACCTAATGACAGCAAAATTAGCTAAGCTACATATTTTTGAATATTTTGTATTACAGTACACTGAAAAAAGTTACCTGATCGAAAAACTAAGGGAAATTATATCTACAGTAAATTGTTCTTTGATGAAACAGAATATGAAATAAAAAATAAAGCAGTTTGAAATAATTAGAGTTATTTTTATCAAGTTTACAAATTTCCAGGAGTGGTAGGCTGCTCAACTCGGAATTCAATAAAAATACAAGGTTGCAATAATTATCTGCCGCTTTAGATGGTAGGATGTAGGAGTTCCTAATATTCCAATAACGTATTATTCCGTGTAGAGACACTTTATCTAGAAGATTATGCAACTCGTATTGATATTTCACACAATATTTTCTGCGACAGATTGCAAAAGGTGCACTTTTCCCTGCTTTTGTCTAGTTCACCGCCGAGATATGTTTCACAAAAAAAGGAATTTTAAATTCAGATAACGCCGATGTGCAGGCATTGTCGTGTACTAATGTGACCCGACGTCGAGTGAAACAAAGCCGTTCTGAGACAAATGTTTGGGTCGGAACTGTGGAGAACCATCTCATCGGAATAATCGCATACACTTTCACCTGATTAAGAAATCATTTGATATTTCTAGGGTATATGTTACCGAAACTTCTAGATGACGTACAATCTGAACTAATGAGATATTCACTAAGATTCCAGAACCAAGGACACCCGGCCATTTCAGGATCCATATTAATGGCCACATAGACGCCACATTTACTGAACAGTGGGTTGAACATGTTTACCCGATGCTATGGACTATTCAATTGCCGGAACAATAATATCTTGACTTTGCCTTCTGGTATATTTTGTCAAATCACTGAGGCTTCACAGTCTCGCTGATTGCTCTGTGGAACTGGATGATGCATCATCTATCGGGAAGGTCCGAGACACGGATGAAATCTTTCAGTTTATTCGAAATTCTGTTCTGCGGTATTGTATGTTAAGGTAGAGTTTTCTAGGCATAAGTTCAAGTGGCGGAAATATGAGCACTTCAAACACCGACTTAAACCTCGGTAAATTTTACTAATGCTCATTTATGATGGAAATGCACATTCACATGTTCACATTTAAGAACCTTTACCTTTAGTTTATAGTGCTATTTGAGTGAATTAAAAGTATCTATAGGGATATGTCACAATATATCGCAATATTTATTGTTAAAACTAAGAAATTTTCCCAAATACAATTTCTTGGAATGTTCGAAATTTCTATGTATGGATTAAAACATCTATATACTTATAGAAACAAAAGAAAGCGCTACACTTGCACTAAACCAAATAGTTTTGATAAAATAAATTCAAGAGGAGAAGCAAATCTGATCTGATATTTGAAAATATCGATTATCAATAATATATAAATCACAGAAATTCCTATATTGTAATCACTATGAAGTTTTGTTGTCAGTGATAGCTCAAGGTGATAATGCAACTAAAGCCATGAATGATCGCGTCACCGGTCATACGTGTGTGTACTCATTTTAGAGACTATAAAAATAACTTGCCAAAATTGAAAAACCAATAATTTAGATGCGAAGGTTCATAACACAGAATATATATTAATGCAAACTTTCATTCTCTAACTGAGCTGTTTCAAGACGTTTAAGACAGACTGGATTTACTTTTTTATCAATCGGAATGTTTTTGACTAGTTCATCTTCCCGGTATCCAAAGTGAACGTTTTTTCTTATTTTTGTATAAGCAATATGAGGGAGATCAAGTCATGTCCGTCCGATGATAAGATCATCCGACTGCGCATCGTCAGGAACAACGTATATGCTTATGCTTTTGGCCTTTACGTTATCAACTTCAATATCGGCTTTAATTCTTCCAATAGACGTTAATGCAGGCATCTTTTGATTTCCAAAACCGTATATTTTATTGACAGCAGGTTCAAGTTTCAGTTTAAGTTTCTGAGCAACTGAAATCTTCCAAAATTCTTCTGATATGCTATTGTAATTACACAGGAGTGAATTAAACAATTTCATGACGTACTTTGAAATTCAAACTCATTCCGTCTTACTTAAATGTCAATGAAGATCTTCAGTCATAGGTTTCTAATTTATCCCGCTTCTGATCTCTGTTGGCTTTTTGACTAACATTCATAAGACTTCATCTTAGACTAAACAAACATTCATTAGAACACTAAAACAAACTAATACATTTCGTTATCTGCGTACAACGTAACTTCGTTCAACCGTACTCGTAATCGTACTCATCTCTTATTTTAAATCAAATTCAAAGTAAGTCAACATCTGACTGTTGCCACTCATCTGATATCATACACTGTTATAACAATAAATAAGTTGAAGTCACGCCTTTGACAGGCATTAATATTAAATATGATTGCACTAAGAAATGCTGCATCTTCATTAAATTATTTATTTTTGAAAAAAACAATGGAAAGTAAGAATATCAAAATGCCTATGTGAAACAAATTACTCTAATTTAATTCCTTCTGAGTTTATGTCCTAGCGTACGGAAGAAAGAATTCCCGCATTCGTAAAGCTAGAGGAACTAAACGGAAAAAGTAAACATATCTAGCGGAAAATATCATGAGTGTGCCCTCTGTCACTTTTCTTCTTACCAATCGAGGATTTTTGACAGCCTCAAAACATTTCTTTGATCCTGAAACATGCATATTACCCTGCTTTGTCACCTTTTTGACTTTTGGAATTTTTGAAGACTGGAAATACAATGGATGGAGCACAATTTGACATTGCGGCTGAAAAGAGTGGAAAACGTGACAGCCGCTGTAAAATAATAAAGGAAAAGGTATTTCGCTGTGCTTTTGAAAATGCATGAGACTTTTCTTATCATACATAGTATAAATTTGACAACAAAACGTGTGATTCTTTTGAATGTAAATGTGGTATTTATTTAAAAAAACGTTAGAACACAATTCAAAAAGTACCGGTGTTTTTATATGCATATTCATGGCACAAACAGTGACTCATGCCATTTATAAAATACTTTTACATCTTCAATGGAAACACAAATTTATATCATGCTTTAAAAAGGTAAAAGAAAGTACTTATTCGTACTCTGATGAATAACAGACTAACTCATTAGTAATTACAGTTGCAAAAGCAGAGTTTGCAAATGGAATGTTTAGTGGAGTAATAAGTAACTCATTCTAATGTTTTCATAACTATGCAGTAACCATCTTTGTTATTAAATAAGAATAACAATTTAATTGCTCTATTTCCTTGAAAAATAAATAAAATGGTTGGAAGTGCATTTTACCTTTAACTAAATAAATCAGTAAAATATGTGAAATGCTTATGTCATTAAACACAATACTAATTAATACGAAACAACTTTTTCCATTTCAAATTTAAATAAATTTTCAATGTATTTTTTGTTTCGAGATAGGAACGACATAACATTTCAATCAGTAATTAATTTGTACATTTATAACGTAAATAAAGTAGATTCTGTTTTTCTTTCTGCGAATGCAAATTATAAATTTAAATCAGAAATTCATTTTCAGAAATCTGAATGTTCAAAAGTATATGTTACACTATCTATGAAATATGAATGTTCAAAATTGTAAGTATATAATATGCTATGAGAAGAATATATTATATCTCTGAATTCTTTTATGTCTGTGCAAGACCTGATTTGAAATCTAACAATGCATTGAATAAATATACATTTCTGCAGGAAGCCCAATACAATGCATTTAATTTCTAAGAGAATTTGCATAGAAAAAAACACAAGCATAATATTAAATTTTCAAACTGAGTTGCTAAACTTCTCTCAAAATACACTTTAATAACAAATTATTAGGGTAAAATTTTACAATATCTAGTATTATTAGGAATAATAACTACTTTGCTAGTTTATGGAACTTCAATATATAAAATGGAAAAATTTTACCAAGGAAAGTAATAAAAATACTTCCTGATAGTTTATGTTATAAAATAGTTTTCTATTTCGCAAATGTTTCGGATAACGTGATTCAGAAATAATAATATTGTGTGTTCATACTTTAATATCTTTTAGAGGGTTTGATATCTTCTTTCTTTTATTCAAATTAAAGCGCCATGATTAGTGCACCGACCGCAATTTTCTATCAATAAAAACCTTTTATTTTCTATTATTTTCTGAACCCAAAATTTTATTCCATTTATTTGTTTAAAAGACAACCAAAATTTATTATTCATCTCTAGAAAGCGACTTCATCATCTCATTCAAGACTTCTCTGAAACTTTTGTCCAGTAACTAGTAGGCTTAAGAGAGCTCTTCATTACTTTATATTTTCAACTTCCGATTATTATTTTTAAAAATAACTTTTTTAAATTAATGATCAATTATATAGAATACTAGAAATATTTTATAACATTTAAAGACTAAAACTTGGAATTTTTCAAATTTGTTACTTTTGATTGGTTTTCTTAGTTCTATAGGTTTGAACATACGTAATTTTGACATTTGTTTTAATAGTTTAGAAATTAATCAGAACTATTAAAGAAAATTATTAATTAAATAGCAGTTATTTTAAATCATTTATGGAATTTATTTTCCTATAAATTCCCACAAATGGGGTCATTAAAATGTATATTTACAAAATATAATAATTTCATTAAATCCTCTTCAGCTTTTATTAAGCTGAGGTGCTTAAAAGATCCATAAATAATCACCTTCCCTTACACTTTTTATTATTTAAATTCTTTCTGATAAACATAACTGTTGATTGCATTTGTTCTGCACAAGCACAAAGAGAACGCTCCACGTAATTTTGAATGCACCGCTCCAAAATCCGTCATCAATGCGAAATTCCGATGAAAATGGGCGCAGTGCGGTCGAAGTTTTGATTTTCGTATTCGTTCCTTATCCATTTGAAACGTTGGGTCATAAAACTGAAATGCGACCTTGGGGAGAAAAAGTGAGGCTCTCTCACAAAAGTGAAAATGCTAAAATCTATACTCGGGAGGAGGAACCACATCGGGGCGTGGTAACCGCTTTCTCCTCCTCCCGTTTTGAAAATGGGAGGGACGGGTAGGCGCAGCAGCCCTAGGGATCGGACTTACCGTTTGAATGGAACGTCCGTTAATGACCCACCTAAATGCGTGGTTTGAAAATTGGAATTTTCTGGAGTGCTACCACGCCATTTGGCTTGTTTGGAGTGGTCTCGAGTTGAATGTTCAGCCTAATAGTGATAGATATGTTCACATTGCATTCACAAACTTGCTAGTATTAACATTCAATATATATATTAGTTAGCAAATTCGCTTACATTTTCACATTAAAATTTCAATTAATTTCTTTTCATTTACATTATTCTCCAGGATATTTAAGGTGGCATTATTAAATTATTATTACATTCTTAAATCATACCTTTTTTCATTCAACTCAGAAACATTTTTAAGTTTTACAATATTCTTAATTTAAATATTGATTTAAGTAAGCAGAAAACAAAACGCTATTTTAATTAATGAAAAAAACATCTTACATTGTTTTTAAAATAATTTGAAAGGTTTAAGATACATTTTATTACTGTACCTCCATGAAAGTACTCAAAGTATTATTTTCAATTATACAAATAGTGAAGTATCCAGCACAGATTTCAAAATTGCCAAAGGAATCAAAAACTTTTGGCAGGAAAGAATCTCAAATATTTTATTAAGGAAGATGCATTAAATCAACAGTTTCAATTGATATAAATTTGCAAGTGTAATCTTAGAATGACAGCAAAGAACTCAAAGTTTTTTCAAAAGGCGAATTAAAATTCGAGGAATACTAGATTTTACTAGAAGACTGAAGATATACATTGTTATTTTAACTCTAACAGTGTCTAAAATTTAATGACCAAAATTACAAACTGTCAAGTGAGGAAACACAAATCCAAAATTAGTAAAGGAAGCAAAGATTTCATCAATACAAGTAATTTTCGGAAGCATTATATTGAATCTAGATACTATGAAGTGTTTCCAAGACTTTTCGATACACTGAAAAGATTGTGAATGAGAGGTCAAGGGTAAAATCAATTAACTCTGTGCTTTAATATCAAGAATCAATGCAAAGCTCCTGCGATCGATATCAATCTAGCAGACTCTCTCCCAAGAGAATAATTAACTGATTTCCGAAGTTTATGTAAGGGGTGTCAAGAAAGGATTTGTTCTTGTTTCATTCCTGTTTACAATATTCATACCTTGATATCTTCCGATGCAAAGATCTCTAGTTCGAAATTCAAGGTAGATAATTAATGATAATTTTTAAAAAATGGATTCAAGGAAAACTTCATAAGGATAAAAATCATTTCCAGATAAAAATTATATAAAACTAGCTGTTATGTCCAGTGTTGCTCAGGATTAAAATACTTTACTTCTAATATTTTTAATGAAAAAAACTATTTTTCTATAGAAAATTATAATACGTAAAAATTCCTTTAGCGTCTAAAACGTTTTTACTTCAAATTTCTTACAGTGAAGTATAAAAAGGAATTTGACGAATGTTTTGGGACAATTAATTAAATAGATAAATTTTCATTAATAACAAGCGTTAAAATAAACCATATCAGTAGTTGTTCCTGATATAAATTATGAATAGTCTGCTTTTAAACTTTCCTTTAGTATTTCTACAGAATTTTGTTTATATGTTCTAGCAACAACTCTTCGTATTCTAGCTTTTATCAATAAAAAAATACATTGCTAAAAATTTTAAATTTTAAACATAATTGAATTTTTTCAAATTATTGAAATGAGAGCAACAATTTGAACTCAAATGAAATTTGTATCACTGAAAAGCTATTGTTTAAACTTTAATATAGTATAAAAATAGTTATTGCAACATAAGACTTTCGAAATATATCACGGAAGAACGCAAAATCTTGCTTAATTTTCAATTAACTAAAGTTTCAATTAACTTTCGGGCCCTTAAAAGTTGACATTTATCTTTCACTTCTTGTATAAAATATTTACAGAAATAAAAAGAAATTTGTTCTATGTCTCACCGTCGCCTAGAAACGAAGTATCAATAAAAATTCTTTATTTCAAAATCATCTGCAAGTAATCAAAGTCTTTAAAACACTTTTTAAATTAATAAAATTTAAGGGAAACATTGCATGGAAATAAAATTGGTATCATTGAAAAATAAATATTTTAGAGTTTAAGATGATATAAAAATATTTTTTGTCGGACAGTTTGCTCCGAAGTTACTGCGGAAAAACGGTTTCGGTTAATTTCTAATTAACTAACAGGTTAGTTAACTTTTGGACTTTGAAAAGTTCATAAGTGTCTTCCCCTTGTCTTAAATAATAAGTGTG
>BGPR01032117.1:0-12005 GCA_013235015.1 Araneus ventricosus | reverse complement strand
GTGTGCACCGGGACTAAGACTCTCCCCTTTTTCCCTAACCCATCTAGCTAATGCCCGATGCACACTAGCAATAGTAACCCCCATTCCCCCTGTGTGTCTCCACAGGGGGCATGTGGGCTACTATTGTTATTTTTATAGCTTCAACGACACGAATCGGTTAGTGTGCACCGGGCCTAAGGAAGAAAGCGTACGCGAAATCAATCAAGGGTGGAAATTGCACAGCGATATTCGGACCTTCTTGCATTGATAGAGTTAAGAAATTGCAAATAAAAAACAAGTCGCTGCGCTGCGAAAGTATTCGGACTTAATCGCAGGCGTTGCGCAAACAACGACGGAGAATACCCCATATTTTATACAGAAACCTTGCCCGCTGTTGGAAGTTTAATACATCATTGCCAATTTTATAAGTATACCACCTCGACCAATAAAATAATAAAAACGAATGTAGATTTACAACCAACAACGAATACGTAAAAAAAAAAACCTTGATCGGCACTGTTCGTTCTGCACAGCTGATGTCTCACTTATCCACAGGTAAAATGTTTTTGCTTCATCCAAAAAAGAAATAAAACCAGGCACCCAGCGAGGCCTGCAACGAAGGTGGCTTTACATCCCTCTCTGAGCGATGGAAATCGCTGCGATCGCAATTCCCAAAATACTTTATTGTGGCATCGGCTGGCAGATTCAGATGTAAATGGTTAAAAGTTTGCAATGCCATTAAACCTTCTGACAAGATACTCTGGCCCTCGGCAAGGAAAACGTCGAACAAAGAACGAAAAAAACCACCGCATGAAGATGCAGGTCACAAGAAAAGAGGATTATAATACCCGCCACAGAATGAAGAAGAGAGGGGTAGAGGAGAGGGAGAGAGGGTGGGGCGGCATTTCTAGCTACGGTGGTGGGCGAAAAGGGAGGTGGGGGGGGAGAGAAAGAGTATGACGTAGCCGGGGACCACCCCGATCGTAAAGCGGGTGGTCAACATCAGCGAATCCTGGGGCTATTTCTCAGTTTCTCCCATTGGCGTAGGGATCTTTTTCCTTCTCTCTCTCTCGCTAATGAAAAAAAGAAATCGGCTTCCCTTCTTGCTGGCTGTGGAGAAAAAGGAAAGATTCATTCAAGACGCTGCGGTGGAATGGGTTACCTGATTTTACACTACTACTAGAGCGTTCCTGGAAGGTAGGAAAAAGAAATTCGAAGTTCACGCACTGAATTCAGTGCATGGCAGTCTGCCGCGCAAGCGCAGATGGACGATACTTGTTAATTTGAGTGCACAGTCCATTTTAATGCAAGTTATAAAATGAGGAAATGGATATTCATTTAATAGATGTCAGCATATCTTCCAATCTAAAAAGTTGCGATCATTAAATCTTGAAGTAAGACTCCGAACTTGGTTCTCGTTTTTTTTATAATGAAGAAGCAAGCTCTCTCTCTCTCTCTTCACCATTTCAATATAAACCAACTATAAAAGATTTGTATCTTTTCATTTTACTTACGTTCTCGGATTTTCTAATAATGTTTCACGCATCTGAAGACGCCCGAACAAATTACAAATGGATATATTACCGTTTTAGAACAGCAGCATCAGAATTTTTTTAAAATTTAAATCTTGAGGGGGGGTTGAATATAATCAAGAAATGCCTACTGAATAATGCTATATAATTATATTTTCCTAATGTGTAGTCTAGATTTAATTATATTGACAGGTTCTCGTTGTATAAATTTTATAAAACTTTTAACAAGATCTCTGGTGAACTGGACATTTATCGTATGTCTCCTACTGTTTTTAAATCGAATTGTTTTCAACTTTTAAATACATGACCCGATTTCTTTTTGTTTTCTTGCACTTGACTATACATATTAAGATTTTTATATGTTGATCTAGTGTTTGTGTATGTGACTTTTTGACCCTTGCTTTTTTTAATTTGGTGTTTTGTTTTATTTAAAAATTATGATTTTTTTTATAATTTTAATGTGATGCTGTGCGGCATGGACCTCGTATGTTTTTGGTGCTTTTGTAATTGCGTGTTTTCATTTTAAAACATTTATGTGTTTACATTTTTATAATTGATGTGGTTTTGAGCTTTGAACTGTTGTATCATCTGCAGTTATTTTTTTTTCTTTGTGTTTTAATTCACTTTGTGGCTTGTCTTTTTTGCATGTTTTTGATCATGCACTCTGTAAATGGAGTCATCTCTGTAGTGTGCTTTCTTTGAATAAATAAATAATCAATCCTGTATTTCGTTAACTGAAAACATTAGACTTAAAGAAATATGCGATTATCATTCTTATATGCTCGAGAAGGTAAATTATACAAAATTAAAATTTTCTTACCCTCTTCATGAATGCTTCCATGGCTTGCAATGTATTTGATGTGGCATAGTATTTTTTGACTGACTCTATTAGACTCTGAGGATTCAAATTGGACCATTGCACAGCATTCATACTCATACCTCTGTAAAATAAATATAACAAAAGTTACAACATGGATGTCATAAACGTGGCGTGTTAATTTTTTTAATCCCTTAAACTGTTTTGTTGTCTCTAATATCTAAATAGGCGACACTTTCTGCATTAGGAATGTAACTGAACAAAGAGTCCGTAGCACAAATGATATATTCATGGATTCCACGTCATATTTGTGTCGAATAATAACGTCTATGAATGACATAATTCTTGCTTATAAATTTCAATATATGGAAATCTAATGTAAGTTAGTTACTGTTCTACGAAACAAATTAATCAGACAAGACACAGGCTTGGAACAAAAAAGGGCTGAACTTCATAAATAATGAATAGCGCCAAACATAAATACCGAGAAGTAAAATAAGTATGATTATTTGAACAATAAGATAAATAAATTTATACGAAAAGTGCTTTGAATATTAAAAACATTGTAGAATTATTTTATAAAAGAAAATTGAGAATGATAAGATCCGATGCCGAAAAAGCTGAAATCCGAGTTCCCTCGGAAATGTGTCACGTCTGATAAATGCACAAACAGACACATACATAGACTGCCATTTAAAAAAAATACTAGTTCACATTTTTATAAGGGTAAAGAACTTACGTCCTTTTCAAAGAATATAATAAAGACTCCTTCTCCGGGTACCTCTCGAACTTCTTATAAATAAATAAACTACTAGATAAAATGATAGGCTTCCGTTAAGATTTTGTATCAATCCGGCTTTAATGTGAAATAAACCAAATACTTTAAGATAAACTAACAGTTACCCTGTTAGGCATCACGTATGAATAAATTAATAAAAATCTGAATAAAAGCAAAAACTGAAGTGATGCTACATTCTAAATCTGATCCAGAAAAGCAAACAACTGCAAAGAGCAATCCAAGGCATCACCAAATAGAGGAGAAACGAAAGAAGATGATACCACTTCAGAACTAAAAATTAAAAAGAAGTCACAAGAGGGCGAATAGGAGAAGGCTGTCACAATTCACCCATCCGGGGGGGGGGAGAAGAGGAAGCTAGAACAGAGGAGACATTTTTGCCACCACAGTAGGCGAATACCTCCTGTTACGTAACGTACGCTACTCGATAAGCTGGCAACAAAACTCAGGAATTCCAAAAATCAAACCCCGCCTGTTCATTCAGCAAGATGACATTTCTGTCGCGCTTGACGAAAGAAAGAAGAAAAGAAAATACGTCCAACTGCATATCGACGAAAGGAGAACTGCCTGCAGATGGACAAACTGATTATGTCAAAACAATATCCGATGTCGAAACTGCAACATTCCCTTCTGGATTGTATTCCGATACCACAATATCATATTTTTCAAAGACTTTGGAATAAAACTTCAAGTCTACTAAATCCCCGTTCTTGGCGAGAACTGTGGCACGATGATGTGACGGGAATATAAACGTATACCTAGGGTTACCATACGTCCGGGTTTCAAGCTCACGTCCGGACTAGTGTCCGGATCTTAAAAATGTCCGGATTTATGCCAGTGAATGCGGCGGGAAGAGAAATCAGACTTATTCGAAAAAACTGACGTCATTCTAAAAAAGAAAATTCATTGTTTACACTGTTTACATCCATTATTGATAAGAAAGTGGATGACCCCCTCCCTCCTTATCCAGGCTCCAGTTCAAACTGAAAATTAAAGGCTATGGCAGTTTTGTTTTAATTCTGTATTTCATTTCTATAATTTTAACTATCAAACATTATAAAAATTGTATTTTTTTTTTTGCATTCTGAGATCTTAAAATTTTTTTCACTTCCTCAAACTCTGTGTTAGTGCTATGAAAGAAGGTCGTAGGCAGCATTTAGAATTTTATTCAATACTTTGACCCCTCCCCCTCCTCCAAGACTCTTTAACCCCACCCTCCGGTGTGTCCGGATTTCAACTAAAAAAATTATGGTAACCCTACTTATACCCCGAGCCTTAGAGAGCACTATGGAGAGAAAACTTTCTGCAATGAGGTCACTTTTTACTTTCTCATATACGAAGTACGCAAAGTATTGTAATCGTCAAAAAATTCGAATTCCGAGATTTTGTCGAATCTCCACGTTTTAGACCTCCCCGAGTCCGAAAAACACAATTTTGGAATTATGTCTGTGAACACAACTCGAAAACTATTAGAGATACATGGATGAAATTTGGTATGCGATCTTTACACATAATTTGTAGGTTTCTATCAAATTTTGGACAAAATCCGTCTATGGAAAGTCTATTCACGTTCATGTGGAAAACTCAAAAACTTGATTAGCTAGATGGATAAAATTCGGTACATAATTTTATCATCAGGAATGTAGGTCCGCATAAAAGTTTGGGCCAAATCTGTCACAGGGTTGACTGTCTGTCGGTCGGTATAATCGGAAACTTGAACACAATAACTCTTTAAGATAATGACTTAGATATACGAAATTTGATACGTGGCTTTCACATACCTTATTTGTAGATTTGTGTCCAATTTTTGTGTCAATCGGTTAAAAAAAAGGCGTTCAAATTGCGTAATTGATTTTTCTTAACCGATTCTCCATGTGCATGCGTACTGGTAGCAATCTCTGTGCACGCGGAAGCTTTTGAGCGAATTACGTTACTTTGTTCTTGAGCCGGCAAGAGTGGAAGCAGTGTGTGATAGACGAGTTTTAATCGGCACGCATCTCTTTGAATTTGATTCTTTACCTAAATATTTTACAATCACTATAATCTACAATGAAAAACCTTCTGATAGTCATTGGATTCTGGATTACAGTAGGTTCGAATTTTTATATTCACGCGGGGGAGAGGAAACAGCACCTTTTTGGGGAAGTATACGAAAAAGTTTAGGGGATACCACTCCCGCTGGTTAAAACCAAATATTTTGAGGGCACGAAAGAATAATATGATCCGGGCACAATTTAAACTAACTAAGCCACTAATGACGACTGGGAGAGAAACAATCACATGCCCTGGGTGTCTCTTACTCTCGCTTAACCACTGACCATATTCACTATTTTCCAATGCAATTAATAGAAAATAATCATAGAAATGTCTGTCTCCGGAATATGTGCAGTATGCATTATCAGGGTGATAAAACTATTTCAAAAATCCTGAAAACTAGTATGTGTAAAATTTCAGAATGTTAATGTAAACATGCATATTTTAACAAATAGTTAGGACTTTTACGAATCTGCTCGGAAAAGAAGTTTGTCTCCTCCCTTGAAGTTAATATAATAAATAAGTTTTAAATTTTTACAATATTTAAATGACATTTGTTTGAAAGCCGAATTTGAGACAGATAAGGAATCTTAAAAAATCTGGAAATTCCGGGTTTCAGAAAGCAAAAGAAGAAGAAAAAATCCGGAATTCAGGATTAATCCGAAATACAATCACCCTTGGAATCATTATATACCAACTATTTGGGATTTACGTAATAGTGACTCTAGGAACAAAAAATCGTTAATGCTACAGCTCGAAGACCTCTTTTTCACAAAATTATTACTAAAAAAATAGAAATCGCAATGTCCGAGCATAATATCAAGAACGTCACGGATCAGAAAGCAGTAATACACTCACTGCAGCAAACTCCATATTCTTATAAGAATCCATTTCATCATATCCACATTTTCCGATTCCAGAAATGAAGTTGACAATCTAATTGAAAATGACATTACACGAGGTACGGGCTTTATTACGCCGGTGATCGAACATGCACCAACTATCAATTCCAAGTAATGATAGTGTGGAGAGAAAAAACACGACACATTTCTTTTGTAACTTATTTACAATCACACCTTAATTTGTCTAGCACGCGGCTCGTAGAAATCAATTTCAATCACAGCCAGTAGAAGACACAACTTCCTCAAATAAATGCAACAACTAAGCAAAAGACAAGTGCCGAGGATTGCAAAAAAACACTTCCTTAGAGCGAACACACATGAGGGAAGTACCACAAGGTGGTCGAATCAAATAAATCGAAGGTCAATGACAAAATCCTAAATCGTTAGTATCGCAATAACATCGGCCTTCTTCCCGGCAGCAACATTCGTACTTTGTCATCATTATTCGAAAAGAGAAGAGGGTAAGTAAAAAATAAAAAAAGGCGTGCAGTGACATTCCTTTATCGTTATTGAGACGTTACACAATGGGACCACCCAACCAAAGGACTGACTCCGAGTAACCTGGAGGGTAGGTAAACCGTTAACTGCTAAAAAAAGAAAGGAAAACTGACAGAAAGGTAGAAGTGAAAAGAAGGCCCTCTGGCACTCATCTACTGAGATAATCTGAGATAGATCGTTTCAAGTGCATACTTCTCCCATGTACATAATTCTAAGCTTTAAATTACTTTTATGTGATCGTGAAAGAAAAAAATCCTTCGAAAAGAGCAAGGCTACATAAACTGAGGAAATTATCGAGATCGCCAATTCTCTCAACTCAAAGTCCAACAACTTCAAAAATATCATCTCGACTTAAATTTTCGATCAAATTTGTTAAATTACGAGTTATAACTGAATTCCTTTTCAGTTATCAATTACTGCTCCATTTTCCTTTTGAAAATTCAGCTTTTATATAATAGCAAACAGGAATTCGCGAGTGGTTCTGGAACAAAGCAACAATTTTAAATCAGGATTCAGTAACAGCCAAGACCAGATTATGCGACACGACCACAGGGAACTAGCCACTACTTTATGATTTTCAATGAAAAATTTAGCTGCGTACAGTGCCGGGCAAAATTCCAACAGTTGCTCAGCAGACTACTACTAATGAAATTGTCAGTTTTAGAATAACAAATCATTTGAATTCGATTCTGTAGTGTTTACTGAATACAGCCATATTTTAAAATGTATACATATATTGGAGTTGCATCCATTTCATTGCATTATACGTATTCCAG
Organism: Araneus ventricosus; assembly: GCA_013235015.1. Lineage (NCBI taxonomy): Eukaryota > Metazoa > Arthropoda > Arachnida > Araneae > Araneidae > Araneus > Araneus ventricosus. Next base: position 4,671 of record BGPR01032117.1, on the reverse strand, counting down.
CAAACATCCCTTTTATCTGCTGTTCTCGACAAACGATGGATTGTTCAGTACCCCAGTAGCACAAAAATATTGTGCAATATTGTATGATATTGAACAATATTCGCAATATTGTATATTGTACCATATCAATATTGTTCAATATTGGACCACATGTTGTGCTACCTGGGTAATGGGTGGATCACAAAAAAAGTTGCAAAAATTAAGATGTGCATATTCAAAATATAAACTAGAAACAAAACGCTATACTTACGGTATTTTCACTGGATATTCAGGTCCTAGAAGCTTCGAACCTTCCCAAAAACAATCTAGTGGAGTAATTATCACACATGGGGAGAGATTTTCTAGTGTCTATTAACGAAAAAAAAAATCGAACTTAGTGAAACATTAGACTAAAAATTAAAGTATTTTTATATGGAATGAGAACAAAATCAAGTGAACGTACCATATCCAAGTAGTGTTCTTCGGATAGAGGGAAACTGAGGGAATTGCACACATCTTTTAAACTCCATGATCTGAAATGAAAATTTAAAATAAGAGATAATTACAAAAAATAACGTTACTAATTAATAAGAATGCTATAAAATAATCTCGTTAGATATATAAGAAAAACAAATGGCTATAACGAAACTGAAGAAAAACAGACTATGCATAAACATAATAGATAAATAAAGTTATGAAATTAAGTTGTCTTTCGTAACAGATGAAGTTGAATTCCAAGAATCGAAAAATATAATACAGCTTCTAGCGACAAAATCATAAACATATGTGTATAAGTAAATGACATTCATTTACCAATTACCTTTTCTACATGATCCCTGAGGAATAAAATCTAGCGTATCACAATACAGCGATTCAAAAATGTACAATAAGACCTCTTTGAAATTAGTTATTAAATAGAACAGAACGATTTGAAAGTCCTCTCAAGATTGCGATGCTTCTTTTCTCGGAAATTTCAATAAATATTTTACCTTGTGGAGTTAAATATCTCTGATATAAGCTGAATGCTGTTCAATTTTTCATTCCATTTCACTAGCAATAATCACACAAAAAATAACGGATTTCGATTAATTTCTGTGCTTTTTTGAAATGGGAAGATATTTTCCCGTTTTACTCAAATACATTTTAAAACATTCAAAATTAGTGCAAGGAAGAAAGTCAAACTGTTTAGGAATACCAACAATCGCACACAGTACACTATCATGTAATTCTTTATGAATTAAAATTAAGTACTCGCAGGCATCTGTATCCACCTTAAATTCAGAAAGACACGAAACGATGAGTCACCGTTAAAGGGATATTAAGTTAGAAATATATAGAAGGAAAAAAAGTAAGAGGCTCTCACATGTCAAAGACTTCCACGGAAACGTCTACAGCTGCCTTGAGCACTTGTTGATGAGCTAAAAGGGTGTCAGAATGAAGAACATTTGCTCCCTTCTCCTTCAGGGTATGCGTTATCATTAGGTCTCTGCTGCCAACTCCTTCGCCGTGGTTCTCCCTGGTGTAAGTGAGTTCCTCTTCTAGACGACCACCTGCTGATAAATGACAAGAACACATTCTCATAAGCATTCAGACCACAGAACAAGACGAATAACTGGCAGATCATAAAAGTATGCTACAAAAAAGTAAAAACAAGTTAAACATGTACAATAATATAACACCGATGGCCAAAGACGATGGAAATATGATTGGTATTTTCACAAATAAAATGATTAATGAATGAAATTATGTGAGGAGAAAGAAAATAAAGATAATTCTTTCGAGGCACTTAAATGGTTGATTCAATATACAAAGCTAAGCTTGGAAATACTGGGACGGGAAAATAGCAACAATTTCGTTTCCAGCGTTGTTAACATGTTGTAACATTACAACCAAGAACCATGTTGTCCCAGACATGGTTCTTGGTTGCCCTACCTAACAATTTAAGAATCTTTCACAACTGGAAAGATAATTCTTTACTTAACGAATAAATTCTTGAACGGCATGAATTAATGAATTTAAGAGGCTTTATTTTTTATGACCACAAATTTTTATTGAATGAGATTTCATCTTGAATAATCTACGTATATTAGATCATAACATTCAAATCCCCCCAAAACTTCTCATTAAACAGAGAACTAATAATTGCAAAGAATTTATGCTTTTCAGCAAAATTTTATACAGGAAGACTAGTTAATACTGACATTATATTCCAGAAGCATTACAACTTTTAATAGACGAAGTCAATAAGGTATATTTATAGATGTTTCAGCTAAATATAAGTTTTTTCATAAAATCAAAAATATTAATAAAAAATATGGTGCGATTTTAACCACTGATACACGACCATTAAAGTTTTCAAGCAATAAGAAAAATAAAGCTTATCAATACTCCTAAATATTATGATTTTATGAGACGAATTCCAGACACACCAATGGTAGCCAATTACAAGGAATCCTAATTGATTTAACATGAATATTGCTCGAAGCTGCTAAACGGTTGGTGAAATGTAAGCTATAGATGCAAGGCATTGACTGAATAAAGCTATTCAGCAAATAAACAAGAAAGAAGTCCGAGGTTATCCGCACAAATGCGTCCCATTCCAATAGAATCATCGGATAATAATACAAGCCTTTCCTCCCAGTCATTCATAATGACATTGTCGACCCCACACGCGCCATAATTAGTGGTAAGTAGTCCCAAGGCATGCTTCGACCTCTCTCCCCACCACAACTCTTTCTTGGCTATTAAGAAGTTTTTATTTACGCAACTACTTACGCTACGAGAATATATTTTTGTATTTTTCTTTCAAACCGTACGTGAAGAACAAGAAAATAAGGAGTAACTTTTATCTGCCGAGGATGCCATAAATAGTGAAGAAGCGACAAGCGTGAATGTTTACGGAACTGTTATGCAACGGCGAGCCGAGTTAAACGTACAATAAAATGGACCGGAGTATTTAACCAGTTGCTGGAGTGGCAATATGAAAAGGAAATAGACGTATTGGAAATGGCGAATTCCATTTCGGATTACAGTCGTCTTGATGTACACAAAGACGTGCTAGGGATTTTCAGATAAGTCAGAAGAACTAACTATTGCTCTTTATTCCACATGTGTAATAAAAAATGCAGAACCTTAGCAAAAGGCATTTTCATTGCAGTCCAAATGGTTGGTTAGTTGTATTTTACAGCGCAATTACATCTTACGATGAAGCTTCAAATAGAACACCGAGTCCGACATATCTTCAATCGTCAAATATTTGGATTTTCAAATGTAGCATCAATGATGCCAATAGCCAGAGTTATTCTAAAACCCAAAAAAATTCGACACAATCAACACGTCAGCTCATAATGATTCCATTCGACAAATATCACATTTAGAGACTATGTGTGCTTCAGAGTTTGGAGGTAATAGTAAAATAAAAGAGACTATATAATTAAAATTAATGTAAAGCCTGGAAAATTGCCCACTAAATGAATAATTAAGAATGAGTGTACAGGAAGTTTCCGGCAGAAATATATTTAGTTCTTCAAAAATGCTACATTGCTGCTGAGATTTAACACGTTTGCTGTCCAGGAATGGCGTTAGTTTGCCCGACGGGGGGGCAGGACCTGCTGTACGGGGGGCGAGTGCAATGAAATTGGCCTCAAATTTTCGCCAGATTCTTATTTATCAACTGCAATTGAATATCCCGTACAAAAATTTTACGGGGAAAATAACCCCGACAGAGGGGCCCTGCCCCCCGTCCCCCCCTCTGGCGCCATTTGACTCACGCCTGTGATTCACACCTATCTTAGTATCTTAGCTTATATCCTTCTCTACAATAGATAAGAGATGGTAGTGAGGGGCCATCTAATTATAGAGGTGGTCCGAATCGCAGGCGTGGGTCAGGCAAGGAACGTGTTAACGAAATTACAAGACACCACTGACCGCTTGGATATACTAAAAATATCAAAAATACTTGGGAAGGCGGGTATGTACACATTTGAAGACAAACAAAGCTAATGGATTTACACTTTTACCATAAACTTTCAGGTATTTAAATATATGTCATTTAAAAGATCTAGAATGGCATCAATCTTCTTAAGGAAAAAAAGCAGAAGGCAAGGGAACGCCCAATATGCGAGTAACTCTTCACGAAACGAGCGGGAAATCTCAAATCTGCCTTCCCAACAGATTATTCCCACATTCCTTACTAACAAGCTCCAGTAATAAATCCTAAAGCAAACATTAATTCCCAGTTCGTGAAAAAATAAATCCCGGAGGAACTTGCCATACTTTTGACTTCTCAATTTTGTAGGACTAAAAGTCGTGAAAGTCGTGTTTATTTACACATCCACCCCTCTGGAGAAAAAAGAAATAAAAATATCTTAGAAAGAGAGCTGCCTAGCATAACACAGCAGAAGAGAAAAACTTTTAGCACAAGTCCTAAAAAGAATTTCTCCCCCCTCGTAACGTGTGAAGGAACCGTGGCTTTTACGTTTCCACAGCAATGGGCATTTCCTGCCCATCCCACAGTGGCGTCTACTGACTATTGCATTCCCTCCCCTGCGATCTTCCATCAGTGCAGCTGCCTAAACCAGAGACTCCGTGTGTGGTCGAGAGCCCGGAGTTTTCATTCTTTCTGTCCTATATCGGGGGAAAGAAAAAGAGCCTACATGTGTGAATGGGAATTCTTTGGAAGTTGCTGCTTTT
>BGPR01032116.1:0-17666 GCA_013235015.1 Araneus ventricosus | reverse complement strand
TAAGATTTGTTTGGTAGTTAATTTTCCATACGCATTATGACCTTTGCTTCAGTGCAAAGCGGGTAATTGGTTAAATGACGTAAAGAATTAAAATTTACGTTATTTTTGAGTCAATAAATGTACAGCTGAAAAGAAAAGCCATGTAAACACTATTCTTGACACATTAAAATTTTAAAGAAAAAGAGTTTCACTCTTCTGTGACTAAAACTGACTTATTTCTGTATTCCTGCTTTTCCCGTGATATTAGAATCACCCTATATAAATAAATTTAAATACGTGTTCGTTTGATATTATGGATGGATAAGTCAATTCTTTCTTATTGAGAGATAAGTCAGTCTTTCTTGGGCCATGACGGATCGAGTTTATCTTACATCAATTTCAAGTTTTAAAAAATCACTTCTGAACTGACTACTGATGCTGGCAGTATTGAAAATAAATACGCTCAATTCATAAATGCGACTAGAACACTGTTCCCTAATTTAAGTTAATTATTGCAATCTGACGAAAGATCGACGGTTTCGTCAGATAGACTTGAGTCTCACTGTTGTGACCCCCCCTAGGCTCTTGTGCCCCCTCTTGTGGTAAAACTAACCATGTCTGGAAATGCATACCAAACCAAAGACAATTTTACGTTTCTTCTGTTAGGGGTGACGTATCTCGAAACAAAGTCAACAACTGCATTCTTGAATAATGGGCCTGCAGTATTTGCATTGTAAAATACTGCACCTCTGACTTTTAAAATTTATGGTATTAGTAAATTTTACTTCTAGTCATAAATATTTTCAATAAACATCTTTGAAATTGATTTAATTCCAAACCTGGCAATTTAATATGTATGTATATTAATTCTTTATTCAAGAAAATCATTGTTCTAACATTCTTGAATGAATTATTGAAATGTTTAAGAAGAATTAAGTTTAATCTATTCCCTTTTTTCAACCAGATGACAGTGCCCTCTTGAAAGTGGCTTGGTCTAAACTTTTTATCTATAGGAAGCAAAAATGCTAAACCAATAGAAATTTTATATTTGAGTACGGACTGGTATATACAGGGTGCCCACTTAAATAAGGGCCGCACCCCAATAACTTCAGAAAAATGGCACCTATCATCATGAAAGTAGTATCTAGGTATAGTAAAACGTCTATGCGCTGTGCGATGAGGACACTTACAGCGCCACCTAGTGGCAAACTCCAGAATTTGTGTTCCTACGGTACAAAATAGGAGGAAAATGTCAATTACAAATTTGTAGAGCATTGTCGATTTAGTACTAAAAAACACCTTGTGCATATTAATACTAAAAACGGAACGCTTAAAATGCACATATTATTGTTCGCGATTTCCAAAACTGTGACAACGAAAACAGGTTAAAAAGAGAAAAAATATTTAGTTGTCACAAGATACCTTTATTTCGGTGTTCAAAGTGCTCTCCATCATATACTATACAGATCGGACCCCTTGTTTGAATTTCACTTTGCACACGTTTTAGCATGTAGCTGGTTCGCTATCACAAGCAACAGTAATACGTCATCGAAAGTCTTGCAATGTTGGCGGAAAAGTCGCATACACCTGTTATTTGAGTTATTCTCAAGGAAAAAAGCATAATGGGGTAATTTTTCACCGAAAAATAACCTTTTCTTTTTTTGCACATGTCCTGTGACGTCACAGTTTGTCTTTTTTGTACTAAATTAATAACGCTCTACAGCTTTGCAATTGACACTTTCTCCTTATTTTGCACCGTTTTCGAGATAAGAACTCTAATTCCGGAGTTTGTCATTAGGTGCCTCTGCAAGTGCTCTTATAACATAGCGCATAGACGTTTTATTATACCTAGACACTACTTTCATGACTACAGTCACTAAAGGGGGTGGCCCTTATTTAAATGGGCACCTTGTATGCTGTAGGACTTATCTATTAGAAATAGATTTCCTTCGAGGCACAAGTTTGTTCGATATCTAATTACCCTGTAGAACATATAACTTTCTTCTCCAGTTATACCAAGATTGTGTGTGATAACACTGAGTAATGATGGAAAACAAAAATGTGTAAACCCGCAGACGGTCGGAATGTACACAGATCATATTTACCAATGACGAAAAATGCAAGATTCAGTTTAGATTAGTTATATATATTACATCGCGTTTTGAAGAACCACTAGGGATATTTTGGGGCTGACCTTGTAATTTCGATCCGTGTTCAGATGACGAGGACAGGACCTGACCAGACACCCCTCTCTCCGAATTTCCGTGTCGTAGCAGCGGCAGGACATTTGCTCCGCTGTATGATTCAGCCTGCACCCACTTCCTTACTGTGGTTTCAGTGAAATAAGCTTTCGAACCTGGAAACCGCCGGCTACAAAAACAAACACTCGTGTGTGATTAGAAAAAATATTAAATTTCATTTAACCTTTTAGCGTTCATTAGTTTCGCAGAGAAACCACACATTAAGCATTTTTTTACTGCACATGGGCGAAATGTAATTCTTCTTTCCTAACTTAAGAGCCAGATATATAGGCCAACTTATATAAAAATTCCAGTTCAATACAGTTAATATTCACAAATATATAGGCATTGCAAGAGATAAATTACTTTTTATATCTAAGAGAAACAAACTGATGAGGGTTCTTGCACATATTGATATTTTTTAAAATTGAATTTTTGAAAGTAATACTGAATTTTCTGAAAGTTGAATATCCTGAAAACTCAAGTATACTTATAAATTAGAAACATAATTTAAATGGCATTTCGATGATAACTTATTCGGAGTAAAAATTAGCCAGTTACCGTTCATTGGTTTCACTGTGAAACCATACATTTCTCGAAAATAAAAAATTCTAAATTTTTTCCCATTACATATTTATGATCAGCTACATGTCTATTACTCATTTTTTAAATAAATTTAATAATTTTCAAAACGAAACATGTAGTGAACTTGAAAGGGTTAACCATAATCTAAAGGTTAAATTATATAGTTTTCATATTGTTAATTGCATAGCATTTTCAACTGATTCATAGGTCAGTATAGGGTGTTTCATAAAAACATGGGCAAACATTGGTCAGGCATACGGTAACATTCATTTTTCGACATAGAGCATGGAGTCGGAAATGCAAAGGGGATTCGCCACAGGGGTGATCTTTGTCATAGAATTAAGTAAAATAAAAGGATACACCAGATAAATTGTGCAACACAGAGTGAATGGAATACAAAGTTTCAATGGCACAGCAACCGAGTTTCATGAATAACAACATCCGAAGCGATACTGAGCAATCACTTGAAGTAATCCAAATGTTTGTCGTTGATACTGCGTCCTGCTTGCCATTATCGGATCTGTCATGCCGCAAAGGACTTGTAATATTGTTACTCAGGCAACTGGGTTGTTGCGATATTGTAAACTTGTATTCCATTCGGTCTGTGTTGTAATTTCATCTGGTATATAACCACTTGAAGTAATCCAAATGTTTGTCGTTGATACTGCGTCCTGCTTGCCATTATCGGATCTGTCATGCCACAAAGGACTTGTAATATTGTTACTCAAGCAACTGGGTTGTTGCGATATTGTAAACTTGTATTCCATTCGGTCTGTGTTGTAATTTCATCTGGTATATAACCACTTGAGCAACCACTTGAAGTAATCCAAATGTTTGTCGTTGATACTGAGTCCTCCTTGCCATTATCGGATCTGTCATGCCACAAAGGACTTGTAATATTGCTACTCAAGCAACTGGGTTGTTGCGATATTGTAAACTTGTATTCCATTCGGTCTGTGTTGTAATTTCATCCGGTATATTCTTTTCTTTTACTCAATTCTCTGACAAAGAGCCTCCTGCAGCAAATCCGCTTTGCATTGTCGACCCCATGTTCTATTGCAGAAATGACATTTTTCAGTATGCCTGACATACCCTCTCATTTTGGCCATGTTTTCTGAAACACCCTGTATAGCATATGCTTGCTTTTACAACAAAATGACAGACGGCAGAATCAAACACACAGCAAAACATAGGAAATTTTAAGGTAGCAGCTGGAACCACTAACGACGTATGGTATTTTGTGACAACATACAACCGTCACGTATCACACTGAGCAATTTGAAAAAAGCTGTAGCTAACCTGCAGAAGTGTTTTGCATCAATAAAATGTTTTGAAAAATTTTACTTAAGGTATTTTGATATAACAATAACGATATGCTGAAAATTATGGTTTACGTCGCACGTCATACGTGTCAGTACAGTCGGGGTTGGTTGGTTTGGGATTTATTGGCGCAAGAGCCAAATTTGACCATGCTGCGCCAAACGTACGGTGAAAGTACAGCATATGGTCAGTACAGTCGGGGCGTCACATGTCAGGCGACGAAGGGAAATATTGCATCGTTGAAAGTAAATTCATCTGCTTGTATTCTGCAATTTTGACGAGGCCGAGGTGGCCTAGTGGTAAGGCCTCAACCTCGGGACCGGAGAGTTCCACGCTCGAAACCCGATTCCACTGAAGATCCGCCGTGTATGGGGCCTGTTGCACGCTAAATCATACGTCGTGGCCAAACGTCCTCCCGTTGGTGCAGTGTGGAAGCTTGGAGAGGAGAGGTTGGGTGCCAACTCAGATATCGTCCTCGTCATCTGACCGCTGTTCAAAATTACAAGGTGCATCCCAAAATAGCCCTCATGTTGCTTCGAAATGTGATGTTAATATAACTAAACTAAACTAATTTCAGTTGCAAGGGTTTTAGAAAATAAATTGTCGAAATCCGCTCTTAGAAGCACACTGAAAAGAAGGAAAATTAAAAATAACTAATAAGATAACGATGGAAATGTAAGAAAATTTCTTTCTATTATTGTAATTTGGCTACAGAACCAAAATATATCCATTTATAGGCCAAAAATTATTCGTTTTTATTTTAAACCTTATGTTTTTTAGTGACGTGCATACTGCCAAACATATTATTTTTTTAAATTATCGACTTAAAAGTTCGTTTTCATATGCAATTTGCATAGCTTAGATAAATAGCTTAGGTGCCAGCTCAGGTGTCATCCTCCTCACCTGACCACGGTTCAAAATTACGAGGTCCGTCCCTAAATAGCCCTCGTGTTGCTTTTAAACGGGAAGTTAATCTAACCTAACCTTATAATCCGCGATTTTGAGAATGTAAGCAATAAATTAATCAGTAATAAATTATTTCAGTGTGGTTTTTACGCACTGATTGTCAAGAAAAATTGTAAAGCTGTTTTCATAGTAGGCTGTAAAACCATTTCAAAATACATTTGTTACATACCATTAATAATTCTTTACATTATCTTAAATACCTCAAAACATATAGATTTGAAAAATATATAATCAGAAAGTAATTTGTTTTCATTTAAAACTTCTGTTCATTACAGGGAAAAGTGGAGATCAGTAAACGGGATATCAAATGCTTGACCACCAGTAGGTCAAGCAAAACATTCTTACTGACAGAAATGTTTTGCATTTTCGAATTCAGGATAGAACATATATTAATTTTCAGCAATAAAAAATGCATATTTTTATGTCGGAAATTCGAAAAAAAAAACGACCAACATGGGGTTAATTAAACCCAATCAATTCATTCTCTGTTATAGCCAAACTAGAAACTCGATAAAATAAATTCGTATAAAATTAAATATGAATCCAGCCTTTATAACACCGAGTTATTTCTCTATCTATAGAATCATCTATAAGAACTCGATAATATGTATTTCTATCCCATCTTTGAACGGCACCTAAATAATAAAGAGAGAATGTGAGAAGAATTCTATTCTTGATCATAACGTGCCTATTCCTTAACCTTACCTTACTTAGAAAGTAATTTATCGAGTTATTGTTCGGAACGCCCCCCTTTTCCGTTCGACTCGAGGCGTCGGTAAAAGAAAACAATCCAATCGATCCAGACAATCACATCTCGTTCCCCTGGTGCTATTGCTTGTAAGAGGTAATATGAAACTTCCGGAGCTAAAATTTACTCAGCCTATTCACTATGTTTTCAGCCGAAATTCTTGACTTCGTTCTTAGTGAATTCAGAATTAAAAAAGCATTGTCAGCAGTGACATATCGCCAGTTCAGAAACTATTGTAGCGTTGTAAAACGATAATGATAGGAATTGCAATATACAATAAAGTCTATGTGACATTTTATTGGTTCAAATTTCTTATTTTCAAAGCATCAACTTCATTTTCTCCATTTCAACGCAACTGAATAATATCATTTATTCAAAATCGATATTAGATTAAGCATCTTAGATTAAATTAGCGTTATGAAAAGATATTAGATAGGAATTGGAATATAGAATAAAGGCTATCTGACATTTTATTGGCCCAAATTTCTTATTTTCAAAGCATCATCTTAATTTTTCTCCATTGTGACTCAACTGAATAATATCATTTGTTCTTTCTTGATATTAGATTAAACATCTCAGAATAAATAAGCGTTATCTAACTATATTAGATAGGAATTGGAATATAGAATAAAGGCTATGTGACATTTTATTGGCCCAAATTTCTTATTTTCAAAGCATCATCTTAATTTTTCTCCATTGTGACTCAACTGAATGATATCATTTATTCATTCTAGATATTAGATTAAACTTCTTAGATTAAATTAGCGTTATCAAACGATATTAAATAGGAATTGGAATATACAATAAAGAATATGTGACATTTTATTGGCCCAAATTTCTTATTTTCAAAGCATCTCTTAGTTTTTTTCCATTGCGACTCAACTGAATAATATCATTTATTCATTCTAGATATTAGATTAAACATCTTATATTAAATAGGATACCCTCTCTAAAAGTGGACCAATAATTTCGAAACCGTTAGAGATAGGTAAATACTTCCAAATGGAAAAATGTTTTAAATGATGTTAAGAATTATATTTAATACTTTTTGAGTACATAAATATACTTCTATAAAAATTACTGGGCCAAATTTTTATGCAGTCCTCCGGTCCTATTTGTCACATTTAGTAAAATATTCTTTACACACTAAAATTTTAAACGCAAAAAGTTTCACTCTTCTTCGACTAAAACTTGAGAAGTTTTAGTCGAAGAAGAAGTTTAGAAAGAACGAAGAAACGAGTTGAGAAGCTTTAAATATAACTGTTGTAGACGATTTCAATGACCGCCACGTTTTACACGCCGGTTTAAAGTAATGAAATTCAAAGTTCCATAACTTGAGCAACTTTAGTCGTAGAAGAGTGCAACGTTTATTTGTGTAAAATGTTAGTGTGTCAAGGATATTTTACTAAATGTGACAAATAGGGCCATGGCGTCGCTATGTAAACATTGGCTAAACTTTTTAAGATGCAACGAAAATCAGATATTTGTCTATTTGTTTTAATGCGACGTCTATTGTTCACTGAACTATGAGTTATATTTATAAGGAAAAAAAGACGAAAAAGTTGGTATAGTTTCAGCATCCATTACCAGAGCCAGACAAATCGCCTCCTTTTTCGGAGGTCACCCTAGTCGACTCAGTCTAAAGAACAAATTTCATTTTGAAAACATAACTTTATTTCCACAATTAAACACCTCCGTGTGGCCAAGTAATAGACACAAGAACAAGACAAGCCTGTAGCTCTGTGTGGCCAAATCATCTCAATCACACAACAAAACAAGCCTGCAGCTCCGTGTGGCCAAATCATCTCAATCACACAAGACAAGCCTGCAGCTCCGTGTGGCCAAATCATCTCAATCACACAACAAGACAAGTCTTCAGCTCAGTGCATCTAGATCATCTCACATCGGCATAAAACTGTACCCATTTTATATCAATACAAAATGAACATGAAGGCTGTTGCCAGTTAGAAACAAACATGAAAACACGAAATAAAATATGCACTTAAAACCATTAAAAGAAATAAAAGAAATTACACAAATATCTAAAATGGAATCAAACATGATTCAAACACAACCCTCATTTGAAACTTTAAAAAAAAAGCAAGCCTTCGTGTCTCCGGAGGATTACGCCAAACTCGCTATCAACTATAGAGCAATAACAACTAGATACTACTTCTACTTTTAATAAGATCATTTCTTCTCATCATTTCTTGTGTGTGTGTGTACCTTTGAAATTTGGCAGGATAGTTGAAACTTCCCAAAAGGGACGTTGAACTATTCGTATCCCCAAGTTACCATTAACTTTATTCAATTCAAAAGTTTATCAGTTCATCACAGGACATCGGCCCTTTGCGGTTAATCTCCATATGTTCAGCTTATGTTCACAAGATTGTTGCGTCTTCAGAGACAAAGGAGATCCAGACTACTAAGCAGCAGTCTGTGGTGTGACAAAAGTCTTTCATCGCACCGAGCCCAGTGCTGAAACTCCTTCGACATGGTGCGAAAATATTCTTCAACAGAAAAGATTCTTGGAACGAATTATCATCATTATGAAGACTTTTCATGAACGAAGACACGATACCATTATTGATTAACACTCTCGCTACCATGGTTAACACCTGACATTCGAGACAAACTCGCTACCAACTATAGAGCAATTATAGCTAAGTACGTGTACTTTTAAAAGGATCATTTCTTCCCATCATTTCTTGTGTGTGTACCTTCGAAATTTGGCAGTATAGTTTAAACTTCCGGAAAAGGGACGTTGAACTATTCGCATCTCCAAGTTACCATTAACTTTATTCCATTCAAAAATTTATCAGTTCATCACAGGACATCGGCCCTTTGCGGCTAATCTCCATATGTTCGGCTTATGTTCACACGATCGTTGCGTCTGCCGAGACAAAGGAGATCCAGACTACTAAGCAGCAGTCTGTGGTGTGACAAAAGCCTTTCATCGCACCGAGCCCAGTGCTGAAACTCCTTCGACATTGTGTGAAAATATTCTTCAAAAGAAAAGATTCTTGGCGAGAATTATGATCATTATGAAGACTCTTCATGAACGAAGACGCGATCGCTAACACTTTCGCTGCCATGATTAACACATGAGATTCGAAACATCCATCAAATTAGATTACCCCTTCTCAGCTGTCTCTTAATTTCTATCTGTTAATGGCTAGGAGACTTTAGGTATGAATCGTATTTGATTCATACGAAGACTTTACTCGCGTCCATTAGCCATTAAGGCATTCATTGCAGAGTTTTGCAGTATAATTTTTGTGTTATCTTTTTTTCGTTTATCCCCATCCCTCTGCCATTCTTCCCTACTCCGAGAAATGTTGTATAACGTTAAACTTCATCATGTTAATTCCCACTAGCTGGATTAAAAATAGTGATAATAATAATTACATGTGCATCATTGTGTGAATAAAATCTGAAAAAAATTGGTTTTAAAAATTCATTCCAATTTCGTAAAATTTATCTACAAATAAATAGTTATGCAGCAAATAAGCTCACATTTAAAAAAATTCATAAAATATAAAATAAAATCATAATAAGTTTCATTTTGCCAATTACTGAAAAATAATTACCTTCATTACAAAAAAATAAATCCAATTTAAACTGCTCATTCTAATTACAAAAGATAAATGTGCTTAATACCCAGCAACCATTCATTTAAAATGAAGCTGTTTTCTCAAAATTGCGTTGTAGATATAAGAAAGTATAAAAAAAATATTAACCGCTTCACTTACAATTTTTTTGAAAAAAATCATCATATTTTTTATTCCGTCTCTACTAATAATATAAGAGAATGTGTGTGTGTTGGTCCTCTACAGAACAGACTGCTAGACCTAAAACTACGAAATTTGGCACGAACATTCTTTGCAGGATAGGAATGTGCACCTCGGAGACGTTTTTTAATTTTTAATTAGAATTTCAATTAATTAAAAATTAAGCAAACTTTTAGCGTTTTTCTTTAATAACTTCCGAAAATATTACAGGAACAAAACCATTTTTACGCCATCTGCAAGTGCAAAAAAATACCTTTTCAATGATATCAACTAAATTGCAGTACAATTTTTGTCTAATTTTAATAACCTTTTAAAAATATTTTTTGAATAAATTACAACAATACTTTTCATTGTTGCAACGCATTTCAAACAGTTTTCATTGTTTAAACAAATATTTAATTGCGTGTTTTTCTACAATTGTAGAAAGCTAAGAAAATATCTTACTGGATTTTACTTTCTTCTTTCATTTGATGAATTTTTCTATGAAATCTGTGAGGGAAGTCCTCAAGATAGTTAGTATATAATGAAATAATCCAGTAAACTGAAAGATTATCGTTGCTATGTTTTAATTCTTTTTATCAGCGTGTTTTAAGCCAACTAGCATGCTTCTGGACTTAAAATGTGCCGTGCAAATGTAATATTGAAATCAATTGCGTATTTTAAGTTAATGTAAGCAAGTAACAGAAAAAAGAGTGCAAGGCTACGAAATGAATACGGGTTAATAATTAATTGCAAAATATACGAACCCGAGTTAACTCGTGATAGTCAGCGAAGCGGTTAAAGACTTCTGAATATTTTTTCATGTTGTTTAAACTTAATAGTTAAGATAAAGTTGTATTATAAAATAATAATGAATAATAAGCTATTTTATTCCACAAAATCAACGATAACTTAAGAACAAAACAATTACACAGCATCTACATACACTAATTTTACGTATGCCAAAATTGGGTATAAATGAAAAGGAATTTTTTTCTTCAAAATATTTTTCCGAAATAGTTCAGATGATTTTCGCTAGATATAAAATAATTTAGAGCGTCTTGTTTACCTAAAAGACAGTTAATTCACTTTATTCAAAAATGAAGAACCTTAATTTATTCATAGATAAAAACAGCAAGTTTAATCTGGCATCAAAACATAAAGAAAATTCTCATTACTTCAGAATCTGAGAATCTATTGCTTGCTTTCACAATAAAAAGTTATATGATTTCATGGAAATGTATATGGTTAAAATTGTTCTTTACGTAGAAATTTTGGAACATTGTATTTCTCTGAAAACTTAATTAAATATTCTTTGACAACAAAAAAGAAGTATTTTGCAATATCCAGACTCCACTTTCGACATATAAATAAGAAAAACTTCAATTCGAAAATTTTTATTTTCTTCAAATGCGACTTATAGATACATTTTAAATTATCGTTTCAAGCTTTGAAATGAATTTAATTTCGAATTTATGTTCCTAATACTTCACTTTGGTCCCATGAAAAGATTTCGCAGAAATATATTGAAGTTTTTAATGGAAGCCCTCACTGACAATAGAAATAAAAGCAAACGTTATTTTCATTCATAAGCTTTGTCTCTGTTTTCCAGGTAACACTTGAGTCGTAATTAAATTATCTTTAGTGAGAACTAATTATAACAAGAAATGCTTTGAACATCAATGAGAATTTCCTACCAAAATAAGAAATAAGAATACAAAAAAATAAATTATTTTCTTATCTCTTTCTATTCTTTCTTCTGCGATAAAAAGTTTTTGGTAATTAAATATGCGTTTTGAAACGTATTTAAAATTTTCGCAACGGAATAGGAAGCATAGATTATATACTGAGTTCAACGTTTGTTGAAATGTTCAGAAATCGTGTGAAATCGTTTACTACAATTCTAATTCCTCTTATCTAATTCCTGTACTGACAGTCTTCTTACCGTCTCGTTCATGAAGTAAGTATACAAAGACACAATATCGTATTCGTCCAAATAGGACCTCGATATTTTGAAGAATTTTCAAGTTTTACACGCTTTCCAAACTTGCAATGTACATTTTCAAATCATTTCATTTGCTCGAAATGCACAGTTTCAAATTATGTCTGTCTGTGAACACGATACTCAAAATTGCAACAAGTTCGAGGTCTAAATTTTATTATGTGATTTTTACATCACAATTATGGATTCCCATTTTCCCACTTAAGGAGGCACCTCAGATATGGGGATGAGAACCTGCCGTATAAGGAAGCAGAATCTCGCTTCCCGGTGTCATATAGTAATGGTGGGGGTGAATTATCCCTCGCCACTGACGGGTCGTCGCATGAGCCGCTAGTAATAAGGACCATTATGCGAGGACCACAGTGCCCGATTAATTATCGCGTCGGGCGGGGCATTCAAGTTTTTCGCGTACTTAGGCTGGACGGAGTAATTTATTCGTTTATGGTTATGGATTACCATCGTATTTTGTACCAAATCTGTTGCATGTTTAACTGCGTGTTAGTATATCTGTTCATGTGTTTGTGAACCCGATAAAGGAAACATGCGTCAAACTAGATGGATAAGTGAAGTGATTCCAGTGAACTTACCCTCAAGGTCTTGTATTGCGCTCATATTCGTTCCAATCTGGAATACTGCAGTATTATCTGGAATCCCAATTACCGAAACAAAATTGAAATTAGTGAGCGAATACAGAACAACTTCTTGAGATATTTACTTTACAAAAAAAATGGATTTTACTTGCATGATATATCTTCTTCACTCCTACGTAATATTTTTAATATGCCTAGTTTATCCTCCAGACAAGATGTTTCTTACGTTCTTTTCTTTTACAAAGTTATTAATGGTTCAATTGATTGTAATGATATAATGAGCTCAATAGATTTCGCTGTGCCCGCCAGATTTTTAAGAAACCAGAGTTCCTTTCCAAATTTAGATTCGAAATTTAATTATATTAACAGGTTCTCGTTATATAGGTTTTATAAAATTTTTAACACGCTCTCTGACGAACTTGACATTTTTAATGTCTCTAGGTGCATTTAAGTCGAAATGTTTGCATCTTTCAAATACATGATATGTTTTATTTTGCCTTTCTACAACATTTTAGATTTTTATGCTATTTGATTTTCCGTGATCTTATGTATTCGACCAGTTTTTTGGCGCCGTGTTTGATTTATTTTTATCTTAAGTGTTGCATTTTTTTTTTTTAATCTCAAGTGTGTATTTACGTTTTTAAACTCCTGGTGTGTTTTTATTAGATTCGGTGTTTGCGTCTTTTGACTTTTTGACCCTTGCATTTTGGAAATGAACTTTAAATTTAAAAAAAAATACGGCTTTTGATGTCATAGTGTGTCTTAAAGTTTTGTGATTACGTGTTTTCGTTTTTAATTACATATACGTTTGCATAAGTTTTATGATTTTATGTATTCTCTGTGGTCTACTTTTTGCTTTCTAAGGCATATATTTTTTTATTTTTTATTTACTCATTGTGACTTTTGTTCTGTATGTGTTTGTCAGCACTCTGTAAATGGAGTTTTCTCTGTAGTGTGCTTTTCTTTAAATAAATAAATAAGTAATAGCATATCCAGTGCCAAACTCATAAAAGACTACTTAATTAATGAGGTTTAAATAGGTTAGTTTTTAAACAGGAAAAAAAGAGAGAGCTGCGCATTCATGATGAATATGGAATTTATAAAAATACCAAATGGAGAAACAGAAGATTTCATTACTAATAGCACTCTTCAAATTGCATCACTAAGCATAAATGATTACATGACTAATAAGTTCAATTCACGCAGACGAAAGCTTTCGTTAGTCTCAAAACGCGTATAACTGTGTTCTTTCTGTCAAGAGTGTTAACATTTACTAACAGACGGCATAGGTGCTTTACCAGGGGATTTGTTTCCTCTGCCTTTGAAATTATACTTAGTTATAATATGTACTGTTTTTCCCCTCGCATAGTTAATCTATTGGGTCTATTACAACCAGAGAAATTTTATGTTAAGTCTCTGTCCCAATTTTATCACTGCTTTTGTGACAAATAGGCTTATTATTACCACTTTAATCCCAGGCGACCTTCCTCTCGTACTCCCTTTATCACCGGCACTTTTCGGGAAGAATCGACGTGAATTGGACTCTCCCAATCTGGGTGGTCATTTACTCTACCAGCCCGCCCCCTGCTATTCAACCTTGCCTTAAAGCGCACCAAAATAGGATAACCCCTCTGACAAAGATAATTGGACCTCCTATCGCAATCCGTAACCACACATTTCTCAAAAGAAGCCAACTCCCTGAGACCTCGTTTCGTTGATGTCAATGCGAAATCTCCGGACTGCTTGCTCAATGTGAGAGGGTTAATGAGGGAAAACAAAAATGGGCAACCCTACGCGCGGTGGAACGAATAAAATCTTATCTTTGAACTTTCTAAAGAGATAGGGGATCACAATGTCCCTACTTCTTTATAAGTATCCTCATAGAAGCCGGCCATTTACTATAGCTCCACTCCGTTGAAATGGATGGTCGCATTCCACCCATTCCATTTTTTAGCCTACCCATTTAGGCAGGTCATTTATACCGCTCCACACCATGCTAATTCATCTGCTACCAGTCACTCCTATCCCCGACCCCCGCCTTTTCCAGTTTCCTCAGTGAACCACGTATCCCAAGATTAACCCTAGACGCACACATACATGCCACATTTAGGGCCCAGCAGTCCAATTGGACTGATGTATATTGGAAAGGGTTGCATATCCAATATTACACTGCACACCACATAGATTCTTGCCGTTTTCTTACTTTGACGATCTGTACTGGCGTGGGGTGGTCGTGAAGATCCAGTTTTAAAGAGGACGAAGGAGAATTTGTCTAACCCACAATCAACAGGTTAAAATCATTTGAATAACTTTTCAATTAGACATCTAACTGAGTAAGTACGTAAGTTTTTTCCAATAATTTAAACGTTAATTTTTTGCTCTGAAAAATTTATACAAATTATGAAAAATAGGTTATTTCGTAACCAAGTCATAAACTTTCTTGAAACGTGTTTGCTTCGTAGATCCTTTCGACAGAGGCCTAGTGGCTTCGTAGCAGAGTCTAGATTTCGTGAACGGAGGGTAGCGGATCCGAGAACCGTATTTATGGAAGATCCTCCGTATATACGGCCCTGATACATGCTAAATCCATCGTGAAACACCCTTAGGTGTGGCATGGAAGTTTGGGAATGGGTAACCACCTCAGGTTTCTACTTCCTCACCTGACCGCGATCCCAAATTAGTCCTAGTAAGGCTTCAAAACGTCACGCTGATGTGGCTAAACTAAACTGGTCCAATCCATCAACTCATATCCTGTGCTCATATTAAAGGAACTCTTCCTTTGGTTGATAACTCACTGTCTAAACTAATTAAAACTATTCTATGACAACGCCAAATTGTGCACTCTATATTATAATGAAGTCTAGTCCACATTGTTTGCATCTTAAGCGATGATTTAAATATAGATATGTATTCATAACACTCACAAAGGAAATGATACTCTCCGCCAAATTTTAGGTCAAATGCTAACTGTTCGTCGACTGCTGTTAATAATGCACCATGATGGCCTACCTGCTTTGCTAACTTTCAAAAATTAATAAAGACAGATCGCCCGAGGACAGACTGATGGCATATTTTTGGAAACGAAAAGTTACCTACTGTGCTAAAACTTAATTAATTTTGAGCTTCGCTTGAATATTTCGCATTGTCCAAGAGCTACGGAATTCAAAACTCGACGATTTCGAACGATGCTTATTGGCTCGTATATCTGAACACACTGTACTAACACTCGACGACGAAAATAAGTCTTAATATTAGAGCGGGGAATATTGCCATATTTGAAGAGGAAGAATGCTTTTCAATCTTTGTATTTGCGATCCTTTTCCAGTTGGAAGAATGATGTTTAGTACAATCCTTATTAACATTTGCAGTTGAAGCAAAATTTTGGCTTTTTCTTAAATAACTTCCGAAAATATTACAGCAATAAAACCATTTTTACGCCATCTTGTATTTGAGACCCTTTTTCAGTTGGAAGTTGGTTGCTTTAGTACAATCCTTATAACAATTGCAGTTTGAACTGGCCGAAACTGTTGAATGAAACTGAATGAAGCTCATTATAATTTTCCCACCTTGAATTTCTTTCTGTTAAGACTTATAAATAAAAATCAACCAGAAAGATAGCAAACATTTTAAGAAATATAATGCACATGATTTTTACCATTATGTGCATGGAAAAACGTTATTTTATCAATGAAATCAGATCTCTAAATTTCAATAATGCAACAAAAAGCAGCATTAGAGTTTTGGAGAACACGGTATGATATTCAGAAACTTGAACTTAACTTCTTAATAGTTTATGTAACAACCATTCAAAGTTTATTTATATGTTTTGGAAATAGAATCTGAAATACAGAGTGTGCCCTGTATTTTAGATTCTGTTCTTTTTACGGCATATCCAATCATACTGTGATAAAAAAAAATTCCGTTTATAACCTTTTAAACAAATAGCAAGAGGGTGCAGAACCGATACTGAAGATACAAAACTGATACAATTTACAGTTTCAATTATTTTCAAGTTTCAATTGAAGATCAGTAATATGTATCAATTTACTTATTCATGATTATAATAATAGTTTATTGAACTAAGTGCAGAAAGTATAATCAGGGAGAAACTTTAGAAAATCCTATTATTTCTCCTTTTTTACTTCAGAAATCCTTCATAAGTTATGGAAAAATAATTTTTTAAAGCAGTCTTTAAAAGCGAAGTTTTATTTGTCTATTAAAATTACATATTTCACATTTTAATTACTTTCCACTCTTTAGTTTTAATATATAATTCATTATCATAAATATTATGGATTTTTAAGGGAAAATACTGAAATTCACTAGCAGATTGCAAGACTGGTAGGAATCACAAAATTTAATTAGCTTAACGAATATTGACTGATAATTAAGTTTCGAAAGTATTAAAACAGTGTATTTGTCACCGACAATTCACAAGTGAACAGAACTCCAAAGTTTGATAGGAATAATAAGGAAGTAAGTGAGAAGTCTTTTCCAAAATACCATCTTTACAAACATGAAACATGTCAAGTTAAATAAAAAGGTAAAAAGAAACTTCAACGAGAATTTTTTGAATGAATTCGAATCTTGCTCTCTGATGTGGTTCTTTACATTCCGTTACATTAGAAATGAACACATGCCTAACGAAAAATTTTAAGTGAAACTATCCTACTTTTAAGAAATCTCTTTTAATTTTTCTTTCCAGTTATTACTTTTCGAAACTGTGATATCCTCTCTTAAGTATTGAGGAAGATTAACAATCAAGAAAACCTAATTTATATGAAACGAATTAATGCCTATAGAAATCTGTAACAAATGACAAAGAATGGGCACCAAAAGCTTTCACTTTGAACTAAACAATCAAATTTTTCATTTTGCCCGCAATATGATATTCATTATTTCTTACTTGAGCTATTTGATCGCATCGTTCAGCTGCTTAAATAAAATGAGATAAAAGTAATAAATTTTACCAATATTTGAAAAAAGATACATTTCACGAGGGGAAATTCAAACAAAGTTAGACCAAGTTTTAAAAAAACGTCAGTATAACAGCAATTTTCAGGGTTGGAAATGAAGCACTGAAGCAATAGAGACGTGGTTTGGCAAAAGCATAAGAATGTCGGCTATTTCAAAATCAAACTGGGTGGAGAGTCAGCTACAACATTAAATAAAAGAAAACTCAAATTTCGGCAACTCTTCTAACAGTGTTCAGTACTGGTGCATTAATTCGAGGGAAAGTAAGTTACGTCATGCGTTTTCACAAGGAAGCTTTATTACAAACAGAAACATACAATGACATAATAAAGAACAAACTTTTGACTATTTCTCCACATATTCGACACCGACATTGATACATTTTTCGTACAGTGAAATCACTTTCAAGAAACCATCCTGGTACAAATCAATGCCCAGCGACCGAAGGAGGTTCTTAGCAGCCCCCGCACATCTTCATCTCTCACTTTCTTT